>SJYQ01000318.1:1070585-1083059 GCA_006410935.1 Redunca redunca
GACGCTTGTCCATTGCTCCAGGAAGTTGTGAATATAATAAAATAAAAAGAAACGTAAACTTAAATCTCTATGACACATACACTTTAGTATAGTGTATAGCTGTATTCAATTCCTAAATCCAGATTTCACTAGTATATTATTAATCGCTTGCCTATAACATGTCTTCCACCGTTTTGAGATATGAATTATTTAAACTTCTATCCAATATGTTTTTTCAATACATTTTTTCCTGTTGATTTGTTAGATATGTCTTAAAGACAGAACTTATTTTCAAGAAGATGCTGTGCACTTTTACGCGTTTAGTTTTCCAGTCTCTGGGAGAGACTTCTTAACATTACAATGCAGGTAGAAGCAAAATGACAGGACGAATGTTTCTCCTTTGGACTGGAATTACACATAAGTCCATGGTCTTTAAACAAGTCTGGCCAGGGTAGGGCCAAAAGACATAATCGAGGCAGATACAAACTGAGAGAAGCAGATTCTCCTCCCATTAGACCCCTCCAGCTACGGTGCCCCTCCCTCGCCCTCGAAAACCTTTTGCCACGAGTCAAGAAAACGGTGTGGGTGCAGAGGAGGTGCGGTTAGAACGCGCCTCACCGTAAGTAGCTGAAAGCCACTCGTAATCTAGTTGAACCTCTGCCGCGGTGCTTTATAAATTCGACAGGAAGAAGAAAAACGCGTTTATTACAACAGGGATTAGCCGGGGAGTGGGGAGGAGGTATGGGAGACAGTGCCAACTCCTTCATTGGAAAAATCATTAAAGAACTTTAGAGAAAGCTCAACTTTAATATTTATTCACTTTGCAACTTCTCCTGCCCAGGCCAACAATTCTGCAGTGAATTTTTATAAGGGAGCTTTAACTTGTAAAGTGCCCTGAGCAGAGATGCGGAATGAAAATGTCTCTGTGGCTCGCTTTGGGAAGGCCGAGCTGCTGGGACACCCCTCACCCGGACGCAGGCTGGACAGGCGGCTGCTAGCGGCGCCCGGCGGCGCGAACCCGCATCCCAGAGCCAGCACGCCGGCTCCCCCGCAGCCGCGGTCGACACCACGCCGGCGCTCTCCCGTCGGGAACCAGACAAGGCTGCGAGCTGAGCAAACTTCCGAAGGCCGGCCGCCGCGATCCCTGGCCCCCGTGGGTCGCCACCTGGTGCGCACCTTAGGTGGGGTGGGGGGGGGTAGGACCACCCTGCCGGCTACCGGCCGGGGGAGCCGCAGGGCACCGCCCGAGCGCGCCTCTGGGGTGAGGGTTGAGTCTTCAAACGCCGCCTGAGCTGACCTCAAAGCGGTGGGCGAAGTCACCTACCGGAGAGAACGACGCTGTGGTTAAGAGAGCATATGTGGAGGAATCTCTATTCTGAGCAAACAGAATGAAGTTTCGCTTCTCCTGAAAACTTAAAAAGAGCCTCCACGACTACAGAAAGAAGTTAGTGGTTAACCGATTTGCTGTTACTGTTTCATCAGTGGTGCTCTCCCTCCTTTAATGGCTAACTCTTGGGAAAACGACATATTTTAAGCTTTCCATCCAAATATTGATATTGGCAAATAGATCATCCAACCGTCCCCTGGTCAGGACAGGGCACTTTTTGTTTCACAAGTTGGCAGTCGGCATTAATCCATATCACAAACTGCTGCTGATTTGGGGGATGAAGCAGAAGACGCGCCATTCTCTTTAACAGTAACGTATACTCGTGAGTGTGTGAAGTGGCGCACACACCCACTCTTCTCCCTGCCTTCCACGGGGAATGGAGCCCCTCTGCAATGGGGGAAAGCCAGGTTTCGTCCTGATGGCAAGAGGTTCCTAGAGGGTGGGTTCAATGCCAGGCAATGGTCCGGTCTTCTCTTAAGATCTTGCTTTGAAGTAAACATTTCTTAAACTTTACTGGATTAAAAAAAAAAAAAAGTCCTTTTTGTTACACTGACGCACTACCTCTAGCAGGGTGGCGCCCGCCGCCTGGGAAGATATCTACTAAGAAGGAATCCCCTGTACCTTAGCGGATTACGTCATTTCTTAGCTCCCCATGGCAGACGCCCCCAAGGAAGTTAGCTGTAGAGTCAGGTCCGTTAAATACTTTTCTAGGTTCACAGTTTGCTCTTACAAAACGTCATGAACGCACAATTTATTAATGACGTTCAAATATAAGAAGCAATTAACGTATTTACTGCTGTTCTACCAAATCCTTCGGCTACTCTTTTTCAAGTTCCCCAAAAGAAAGGGGGCGGGGGAATGGCTCTAAATAATTCATTTATATTAGATTCTTTGTTCAAACTTCAACCACTTGTGCAATACCAAAATATGTGTGTGTACATATATATACACACACATATATGTATATAAGCTGAGTTCTGGAGGACTTTTACAAAGAACTAATATGAGGGGAAATCTCTAATGCACTAACTTATAGGGAACCCCCATATTTCCAATAAATTCATTTCAGGTTAACATTAATGAAATTATTTGTTTTACTCTGTGTTTGATTCACATGTTCTGCTTTTGGGGAGAGGGAAATGCAGTCATTCCTTTGCTACAGTAAGAATTGCTCAATAATTCAATTGAATTAAAGAAAATCTAAGTAACCGATTATTCTGTATTTAGTAAGAATGCCCTTTAATCTTGTATCCTTTTTCATGTTACTACAACTCTGGATGTTGTCTTAGAGTTTAAAAAGAAGTTTAAACTTTGGCAAAATAAAGGAAAAAGACTTTGTTAATGTAATTTTTATTTTTCATGAAATAAAATAGATCTGTGGGCAGTGTTTTATTTGAATTACATGAGCTTTTTAGGGCATCTTTAAATGCTGGATCACAGTGGAGGCAAACCACACAGGATGTAAGAGCCTCTCTAAAGTATCTTGTGCAACTTTTTGGCTCTAGAAGTGAACACTGAATAATCTTGTAAAGCATTTTTAAAAACTGCCTTCAAGTATGATCTATTCAAGGTGCACATTAATTCTATTAAATGTTTTCATCAACACATATATTTATTTCATTTACAACATTTTATGAAGTATAGTTTCTTAGGAGGGCTAGTTAAAGTCTTAGATTACAAGAAAAATAGGGAGGCAAATATGTTTGGAGAAGGTAGAATAGTGAAATTAAACCAGTGAAGATCAATATAAAGTTCCAAATTAAGATTTAAAAAATATATACACAGGAGAAGGGCAGCAAAGCTTTATTATAAGGGGCCCATAGATTAAAGATCTGAAGACACTTTGAGACAACAGTATGACTTAATTGCTAAGGTAGCAACCACAAATTTAGCTTATTTGCATTAATAAGAAGCAGTCACATATTAAGAAAGATCAGGTCCTCACTACACGCTATATTATGCAGAAATCTAGAGAAAAGAGCATTGCTCTGGAGACTTTTTACTGAGAGAAAATAACAATTTTGAGCTTTGCTAGTAGTGTACAGGGGGTGAGTCAAAGAGAATTTAGAAACCATATTATGGAAAGAATTGCTAAAGGAGTTAGTGATTTTTCAGCTAAGACTTAACAAAAGAGTAATTAAACTTATTCAGTTTAGCCCCAGTTTGGAACTAAGTGTATCAAGGTGAGTTAGAAAACAGTTTTTTTGTTTTGTTTTGTTTTTATGTAAGAAGCAAACTTTTTTCTTAAACAGTAATAGTTCTCTGTGACTAAAGCAGGCTGATGATCAAAGCTGCATGCTGCTGGACAAGAGATGTTACAGAAATCTGTCTTATCCAAGTATCTCCCAAATCAAAGCTTCCAAATCATGCTCTTAATGCCTACACTAGCATCACTTCACAACAGATTCCTGTACTATCAAGTTCCAAATTAGGATTACTCTTTTCTGTAAGAAAAAATAACTTTTATCATATTTTACCTGAATTATGAGCTAAAATTAAAGACTACACTTAGAAAGCAGGTGTTTTCTGTCAAACAACCATAGTAGTCTTTTGGTCTGCTTGTATTTTTCTTATCTAGATAACTTTATCAACTTCTAGCATAATGTATATATAGACATTTCTGTTTATAACATCAAAAATACTGCAAAGTACAAACTAGACTCATCCATGATTTGGGTCCAGCTCTGTCCAATACGTGCTGACAGTGTGATCCTGAGAAAGGTATGTTCCCATTAAAGATTCGGTGTCATCTTCTGTAACATGAAACTGGTAGTACCCGTGTCAGAGGAGGGGGGTAAATATAGAAGGAGTTAATGTATATAAAGTATTTAGAGACAATGCCTGGCCGTATTATAGGCACTGAATGTCTACTATTATTATAATTTTTAAAATTCAGAATGGGGAAGCATTTTTAATATTTTTTTAATCTTTACAAAAGTTTTTTATTTTTAATAAAAATTAAAATGTTTTTATTTTTAAGCATTTTTAATAAAAATTTGTTGTTGTTTAGCTGCTCAGTTGTGTCTGATGCTTTGTGAACCTATGGACTATAGCCCACCAGGCTCCTCTGTTCATGGGATTCTTCAGGGAAGAATACTGGAGTGGGTTGCCATTTCCTTCTCCAGGGGATCTTCCTGACCCAGGGATCGAACCCAGGTCTCCTGCACTGGTAGACAGGTCCTTTACCACTGAGCCACCAGGGACACCAAATAAATCTTATGGACATAGTAAAAATAAATGAATGTTGCTAAGTAGTAAAAAGTGATTTTAAAAACAGGAAATTCAATTATTTAAATTAAGAAAATGAAATATATAATTATGGCTATTTAAGAGCTAGAAAGAGGAGAAAGTGTCAAATATCAGAAACAAATCTCCATGAAGATTCTGTGTCCTGAGGGGTTCGTACTAGTGCAAGGTAAATGTACTTGCCCAAGATGACTATTCATTTAGGCTATAAGCACAGGTATTGCCTCTAACAAATTTTCCAAGATTTTTGTGACTTGGAAGACTTGGATCCTCCTCCCAGCTCTGTTATTAACCATCAATTTGTATAACCTAAAATAAATAGAATTACCTGTTAAGGTCTCAGCTTGTCTTGTTAAGATATTCCCATTGTAAATCATGTTTTTTTTTTTTTTTTTTAAAGACTATATTGAAGTTGTTAGAAATATAGTTCTTATCAATTAAACTATATGGTCTCTAGGAGGATGCTATGGTCTGAACCTTTGTGTCCTCCCCAAATGTCCTCCTCATAATGTTGAGACATTAATCCCCAATATGATGCATTTGGAAGTGGGGCCTTTTATAGATAATTGGAGTTATATTTGGTTATGAGAATGAAGCCTCATGATGAGATTAATGCTCTCTTAAAGGGATGAAGAGCCATGGGTCTCTCTCCTGCCATGTGAGATCATGGTAAGAAGATGACTTAGTGTAAGCCAGGAAGAGGGCCCTCCGCTAGAAGTGATCTCTGAATTCGAGACTTCAGAACTCTGAGAAATATTTATTGTTTACGCCACCCAGTCTAAGGTATTCTGTTAGAGCAATTCAAGCAGACTAGGACAGAGGTCTTCCATCCCTTTGATTCTAATATACTCCACATACATACTAGAAATTCTAGCTTTTTCCAGCCATTGCTGGGATTAGAAGACTCAGAATGGTGCTCCTTCATGGACTCATTCCCTGGGGTGGAGCAGCTGGTTCAGGATGTCACTGTGTGTAGCAATATTCTTGGAGTTCTGAGAGTTCTGCCAGTGTCTATACTTAGAAGCATCTTCACTCAGATTTAAGAAGTATCAGCATACACGAAATTAAATCTCAACAGACTCTGAAAGACCAGTGCCTCTTAGTCATTCAGTTTTCTCCCACTTAACATGAATTTTTTAAAAAAATGAAAAAAATCGATGTACCCATAAATCAGAGACTTTGTGATAGGCGACCATACTCATCATTTCGTATTTGAATAAAATTAGTATTTTGCCTGTGCTCTGTCATGTCTCACCCTTTGCAGCCCTATGGACTATAGCCCTCAGGGTCCTTTGTCCATGGGATTCTCCAGCAAGAATACTGGAGTGGGTTGCCATTTCCTTCTCCAGGGATATTCTGGACCCAGTGATCAAACCTGCGTCTCTTATATATCCTGAGTTGGCAAGTGGGTTCTTTACCACTCGCTCTACCTGGGAAAAATTTGCATAATCATGCTTATTATTATTTTGAAATTAGCCAGTAATTGTTGGTAATAACATTATCTGAAAATACTGCTGCTGCTGCTAAGTCGCTTCAGTTGTGTCCGACTCTGTGCGACCCCATAGATAGCAGCCCACAGGCTCCCCCTTTCCTGGGATTCTCCAGGCAAGAACACTGGAGTGGGTTGCCATTTCCGTCTCCAATGCATGAAAGTGAAAGTGAAGTCGCTCAGTCGTGTCTGACTCCTAGCCACCCCATGGACTGCAGCCTACCAGGCTCCTCCATCCATGGGATTTTCCAGGCAAGAGTATTGGAGTGGCGTGCCATTGCCTTCTCTGGTCTGAAAATACTAACATCTTCCTATTTTTGAAAACTATCACATAGCAATTTCCCACCTAGAGATCACACATGTAACCTAAAATCTCTAGACTGGACAGGTCTCAAGGTACTTTATCCAAAGCTACTTTTGCGGTCCCTTTCCCCATAATTCCGTCCCTCAGCAGGCTCTTTCGGTTCTGTCCAGTCCCTGACCTGTTCTACTCTCCATTCCCTGTACGTGTTGCTGCTGTCTCCAGGCATTTATTCAGACTGTATCCTAAAATGCTTTCCTCAAGATCGATTAATCTTTCAAGGTCAGTTAAGGAAACACTCTTTCCCTGTCCATTCTCACTTGGGAATTCCATGCCCCAAATATTTTTTAATCCCCTTTAGGATACAAAAATGAAAGTTTCTTGTAGAGTTGTTTGTGTAACTCATCTTTTAAAATTATATTTGTGAAGATAATGAAAGATATGTTTTTGTTCTCAATGTAAAAAATTGAATAAATAATTGAAAGAAAAAAGATCAAGGGATGGATATCTTTTTTGTCTCCCTGAGATAATGAGCCAATATTTTCCTTTGAAGAGAAGGGATAGGAAGTAAAGAATTGGGATGGGAGGAAACCGTGAGCCAATCTAGCCGATTACGTGGCATTCGATTTGGGACCTGGAAGTGGAAATATTTTCTGGGTCTATTTTGGAGTGCAGAGAGTTGCCTAAAGTTGTGTGCTGATGTTTCCACCTGCTTTCTAGAAATATATTTTTTATGTGTCCATGTGAATAAATAAGTTAACATGCTATTAGCAATGTATGCCTTTTACATTTCCAAAGTGTTCTGCACACTTTCTATGGAGGAGCACTAAATTCCACTTCTATTTCAAGGCAAATATTGAAAAGTTGGTTTTCAAGATCTTTTAAAAATATTTTGTCATTTCATGGAAATACTTCCTAAATAAAGTATGCAGAATTGATCCAATTTGGGGTTTAACTTTGGAAGATTGGTTTGGAAAGCTTTTCTGTGTCAAGTCACCATTTATTGAGTGCTTGTGATACCCAAGGGATTGAGCCAGGGGCTTCTCATCTACTTTGTCACTTGACCTCACTGCACCCCATGAGTTGCAGTTTTAATTTACTGGTAAGCAGACAAACTCAAGAGTCTGCCGCTTGTCCAAGGTCATGTATCAGAGTGTGGGTTAGAATACGCGACAGTTGGATTACTCAAAAAAACGTGTTCCCACTTTCTTCCATATATGTCATATCAAAATATGTACTGAGCAGAACAAAATTGATGTGCTGATTTCCTACTTTGTACTATATATTATACTAACTTATTCTAAATGATGGTTTCATGTCGAAGTTAATAGAACCTCCATGGTTAGACCAAATCTGAATGATGCAGAGAGAGATGAAAAACAGACCCACCTTTTCTGCCTTCTTGTAATTCTGTGTTGATACATGAATTTGGGGAGAGAAATCTTGAATAACTGTGGGAGGAAATCTCAAATCCATGTCAATGAACGAAACATTAAAATTAACATTATTTATTTGACTTGGAATGTGTATAGATGAATATTACTAATTGTTATAGATATCTAATCAGGAATCGTCTTGTTTTCAATACTTTTTAAATTTTTTCTCCGAGATAAGAAATTTTAGAGACCGGTAAAGTAGAAGTTTTCTCTTGTAAGATAATGTTCTTATAGTTCCATTTAATTTAAAAAAATGTATTGCATATGAGTTAAATAAAATATATTAATTTTATCAATTTCTGTTTACATTTGTAATGTGGCTACTAGAAACATTAAAATCACATATGTGGCTCACATTATATTTGTATTGTACAATGCTGATTTAAACCAATTATATGAAAAGTATAAAACAAGTTTCTAGTATGGCCTTTGTAGGAGAAAATAACTTTTTAGAAATTCCAAAAAAAAATTTAGAATTATAAATGTTTTAGTAACAAAATTTAATATTATTTTAAAATTATTATTATTGAATTTTTACATGTACTTGCCTGGTTACCACTGGTGGGTGTATTCAGGCCTTTATAAGGGAAGCATGGATTTGAAGTGGTTTCTCACCATTGCTCTTGTGATATAAAAGTGGTTATAACAAGACCTCCTAAAGTTTAGGGATGCTATGCAAGTTACACTCATAGTAGAAACAAACTTTTGTAATGTTAATTCAATTGGTTTACTTTTCTCTAAAACTTCATAAAAAGGATTTGTCTCTGCAGTGCCCTGGTTAGCTATTACCCAAAAGCAAGGATGACAAACACCAGAGAAGCCCTCACTCTGACCTCTCAGTGCTAAAGCAGATGCAGCCAACTATGGCATTCCTACCTGCTGCTTCCTGCACCCTTCCTCACTGAGCTCGAAAGGGTCCTCATGACCCCTTCCTACCAGTAGCCATTCCGGGGCGGAGGACTCTGGCCCTTAAGTGCTGGCAGGGATACAAGTTATAAACGAAAAGTCACACGAAACCTTTCACCTCACTAAATTTTTGACTTTGGTAAAATTCTGGATCCTAGAAACAGTATATGAATTGCATGATATTTGGAGTGAAAGAAGATTGGTGGTCAGACTGTACTGCATTATAAACACACTACAATTGTTATTTTCAAATCCATTCTATTCATTTATACAACCTTTATGTTTTCGGTCTTAAAACTGGATTTATAATATAATATGATGCCAAATATAATATGGCTCACATTAAGGGATCCCATCTCTGTCACATTTTAAATCATATCATTTGAAAAATTAACAGCAATACAGTCCTGGGTGTTCACTGGAAGGACTGATGTTGAAGCTGAAACTCCAATATTTTGGCCACCTGATGTGAAGAGCTGACTCACTGGAAAAGACACTAATGCTGGGAAAGATTGAGGGCAGGAGGAGAAGGGGACAACAGAGGATGAGATGGTTGGAAGGCATCACCGACTTGACGGACATGGGTTTGGGTAAACTCCGGGAGTTGGTGATGGACAGGGAGGCCTGACATGCTCTGGTTCCTGGGGTCGCAAAGAGTTGGACATGACTGAGCAACTGAACTGAACTGAACTGAAGACATATGGAAAGCCTGATACAACATAGACTATAACATGGATGCAAATTCTATTTCTTACCACCAGTAGCTTCAACCTGACTTTATAAGATCATCCCTTATTAAAAATCAAATTAAATAAACAAATATACACACATACCAAATGGGAGTTAAATTAAATAAAGCAGAGTTAGATGCAATGATACCATCTTAAAGTCTAGAACTGCAATGGAGGGCTCTTCGTTTTTATTTAATAATATTCACTATGTTTAGCAGAATCAAGGTTTCCTTTTCTTGTAAACTAGGATTTTTTTTTTTTACTACAGTGTCCTGTAGATACTTTTTTATCTATTATCTTATTGATTATTTTCTGCAACAATACATTGTACCTAAATTATTTCACAGAGGGATTCCCTGGTGGCTCATATGGTAAAGAATCTGCCTGCATTGCAGAAGACTCTAGTT
The DNA here is from genome assembly GCA_006410935.1 of Redunca redunca. Lineage (NCBI taxonomy): Eukaryota > Metazoa > Chordata > Mammalia > Artiodactyla > Bovidae > Redunca > Redunca redunca. Next base: position 1,080,468 of record SJYQ01000318.1, read on the forward strand.
CAATCCCTGAGTCAGGAAGATCCTGTGGAGAAGGGAATGGTTACCCACTCCAGTATTTTAGCCTGGAGAATTCCATGGACAGAAGAACCTGGTGGTCTACAGTCAATGGAGTTGCAAAGACTCCAACATGACTGAACAACTCACCTCACAGGATAGTGTCCAGGTCAGTGGTAATTTATAGAAATGCAATGTTAAATATACATGTGACAACATTTTTAGTACTCCCATTAACAATTTTTAAAACCAAATGATATTATTTTAATAATACATATTTAATCCAAATACTATTGTTTTAACATAGTCAATACAAAATTATAGGGCAACTGTGCATTCTTTTTTCATACTGTTTGAAAACTGCTGTGTATTTTATATCTCAATTTAGACAACCATATTAAGAGGACTCTGTAGCTACCTGTGGCTTAATGGCTAACATTTTGGACAGCATAGATTTGAATTATAGTTTTTTATCTGCTAGAAAGAGGCTTTCTCTGAATCTCACAAATTAATGTAAAAACAGTTCCATCCTGGTAGGCAAAAATATCATGGTAGGTAATGGATTTCATCTTATACTAGAATAGTAAGATTAAATCTCCTATTAGTGATTAGTTAAAACTTAGCTTTGACAGACAATATTCTATAGAAAGTTTAAGGATCTTCTTCCCCTAAATTAAAGCATACGCGGTAGATAACTCACTTGCCCCTAGTATAGTCATGAGAATCATAAGTGTTGATGGTGAAAATTTTTCTTGCCTCTAAAGATGATGGAAACTGCACTTTGTAGGAAATATGTGAGTGCTCTAACACTAACGCATGAGCACAATAAGAAATTAGGGTTTGGACTGCTTCCCCCAGCACCTAGTGAGATCTATAAGCCAGTATCATTAACTCTCCTGTTAAGACATTCTGGAATCTCCAAACATTCTATCAGCCTTTTTGTGGTCAGAGATTTGCTTTGTCATTCTTATTAGAAGTGATTGGTGATGATTGTGATAGCACTGAGGGAGGCAGCCAGGTAGGAAGGTGAGAATTGAGAATGGGGGCTGGGCATAAAACATAGGCTACAGCAAAAACCACAATGCCATTTTGAGACGTTCATTTGAACCGTAGCATTTCCTAAGTCCATTACTGTCAATTCAAAATTCAGTCAACTAAGTGACAAGGTAAGCTTATATTTCTACCTTCCCAAATATTAGAGACAAATATTTGTCTTAATATCTCATCAAGAAAACAGGAGAAAGAGTATCTCTTCTTTTGATTTATTTTGAGGTTTTATTAAATTTTTAAAATTAGAAAAAAATTAATTAAAATTTATTCTCTTGTAAAATTTGCCTTTTCTATTATCATAAGCACAAATGAATTAGTGTTAAAAAGGTAATTTTTAACTTTGAAAGATTTTTTTTCAGTGACCATTTTAGGGCTGAACACAATAAATGATGCTGCAAAGAACTTTCAGTATAACTCCATAATCGGGAAACTATTTTATTGACAAATAAATCAGTCATAACCTATAAATTTAAGGAGCATCAACACCCATCATCTTCCTCAAAATTAATATTATGAAACAATTACACAGATCACAGAATAAGCAAACTAGAGATTAAATTATTTTAAGCTCTAAAGCAGTTTAATCATAAGCATCTCACTTCTCATACCAGCCTTTCCATGTTATTGATTGCACATATGAACCATAAAACCCCATCAATATCAGCTTTAGTGTGGTTTTCTCTTGTAGGGCTCACATTAAGCTGAGATAAAATATTTTCCATCATTACATTATGTTGGTTTGTGGATGCTATTAGTAAAAATATGACATAACATCATTCACAAAACAACTACACATGGGGTTTACTTCCAAAGCCTCAATTTCTAGGCCACAACATATGAATGTATGTTTTCTTTATCAATTGACAGCTCAAGGCTCATTAACATTTCCATCTCAATCAAGTTAAAAGACAGTTACAGGCTTGAGATGCAATAGAGCTCCAAAGTAGATGAGGGATGCAAACTAAATGAATGCATCTCTAAATCTGCTAATCATTTCAGAATGAAGTATTTCAATAAAGAATAAGGAAAGCAGCAAAACAAACAAAAGTTCACTGGATCCTATTACACAGCAACAGACTGAAAAGTCACTGGAGAATTGAGCTTCGTGAAAAAAGCCCCAAACTCAGCAGAGTTAAAGAACCTGAGGGGTATGAAAAGCAAATGCAGCATTTTGCATATTGTACTTGCTAAGATATCACAGAATATTAACCACACAATGGTAACAGTTTAATAAAACTCATCTGCAGTTTTAGAACATATATTAACCTTATAAAATTATAAGACCAGGGTTTAAAAAATTGGAAAGATTTTTTTAACAATAATTATTTTAAGGCACTTAAAAAAATTAGAGTACTTTTGAATCAGAAGAATATTATTAATGAACTTGAATGAGCATTTACCCTTAATAAATGATTAGAATGAAACATTACAGATAAAATATCCAGTTCATTAAATTGATATTTAAATCTGTGTCATCTAAATTTAAATGGAACATATATATTTTTACCATAACTCTAATCTATTTAAGATGACAAACAAAAGCGCTGT
>SJYQ01000318.1:1090141-1102541 GCA_006410935.1 Redunca redunca
ATATATATGGAATTTAGAAAGATGGTAATGATAACCCTGTATTCAAGACAGTAAAAGAGACACAGATGTATAGAACAGAATTTTGGACTCTGTGGGAGAGGAAGAGGGTGGGATGATTTGGGAGAATGGCATTGAAACATGTATACTATCATGTAAGAAATGAATCACCAGTCTAGGTTCAATATAGGATACAGGATGCTTGGGGCTGGTGCACTGGGATGAACCAGAGAGATGATAAGGGGAGAGAGGTGGAAGGGGGGTTCAGGATTGGGAACTCATGTACAGATTCATGTCAATGTATGGCAAAACCAATACAGTATTGTAAAGTAAAATAAAAATAAATAAAGAAAAAAAGAAAAAATAAAATCAGATTAATTACCAAAAAAAGAAGACAGTATCATTTTTAGTTTTAAGAAAAAAAGAATACCTCTAATATAATAGTACCATAAAGAAAATCATTAGGCAGCAAATGTGAGATGACTATCTTTTTTTGCATTGCTTCCAATGGAAAAAAAAAAGTCCATTATAAAACAATATCATCCTTAATTTCTGTAAGTTGAGGAAACACAAGAGAAAGACATTTCTTAATCTGTATCTATATTTTGTGCTATGCAGTGCTTAGTTGCTCAGTCATATCTAACTCTTTGAGACCCCATGAACTATAGCCCACCAGGCTCCTCTGTCCATGGGGATTCTCCAGGCAAGAATCCTGGAGTGGGTTGCCATGCCCTCCTCCAGGAGATCTTCCCCACCCAGGGACTGAACCTAGGACTCCTGGATTACAAGCAGATTCTTTACCATCTGAGCCACCAGGGAAGCCCATGTATACTGGAGTGAGTAGCCATCCCTTCTCCAGGGATCTTCCTGACCCAGGAATCAAACTAGGGTCTTCTGCATTGTAGGCAGATTCTTTACCAGTTGATTTGCCTGGGAAGCCCATCTATATACTTGTATCTATATATGATATGATAACCCTTAACATGATTTTTTAAGAATTACTTTATTAAATTTTTTTTCAGGCAATTTTTATCCTTCAGTTATGTCACTGCCTTTCTGTTTACCCATCAAGATCTTCTAGGTACTACCAGAATTTCTGAAGCTGTTCAAAGAATACTCCCATATTTCAATGATTTTGACTGAATTACATGAGCACATATAGTAATAAAACTTTAATGGAATACTGGAGACTACATATTTTTTCCTTTAAGAAAATATCTGAAGAAGGACTTCCCTTGTTGTACAGTTGATGGAATCTGCCTGCCAATCCGGGGAACATGGGTTCAACTCCTGGTCCGGGAAGATTCCACATGTCAAGGAGCAACTAAAGCCCCGTGGGCCACAGCTACTGAGAGACTACACACGTAGAGCTTGTGTTCTGGAATCAGGTACGCCACTGCAATGAGAAACCTGCACATGGCAATGAAGAGTGGTCCCTGTTTACCGCAAGCAAAGAAAGCCCAGGAAGCAACAAAGCATTAAAGACCGAGTGCAACCAATAAATAGTAAATAAAATATCTGAGGAAAATGCATTAGAATTACATAACTATCTAGAGTTTTTATAAAGGCTAGATACAAGCAAAATCAATATATTATTTAGCGGACAGTTGAACCAAAACTCAATTTATTTCTTTATTATATATATCAGTCTATACTGAAAAATATGCAAGTAGGGACATAAATGGGGCTTCCCAGGTGGCGCTAGTGGTAAAGAACCCATCTGCCAATGCAGGAGATGTAAGAGGCATGGGTTTGATCTATAGGTCGGGAAGATCCCTTAAAGGAGGGCATGGCAACCTACTCCAGATTCTTGCCTGGAGAATCCCCATGGACAGAGGTGTCTGGGGGGCTACAGTCCATGGGATCACAAAGAATTGGAGATGACTGAAGCAACGCAGCAAGCACAGGGACATAATTAAACAGAACGTTCACTCATCTTTTGACCACTCTATGTGACAGAAAATTAAGTTAAAGGTAAAACATTTCTAACCTTCCAATGAGGAAATAACTGATTTGTAAATTTAAGTTATAGAATGCAGGGAATCAACTGGAAGTAGCAGAGCTGCTGAAAGTGTCAAAATGCTAGTTAGAGATCGTGGATCCTTGAAAAGGGAAATTTCAAAGGAGATACAGGTTAGGAGTAGGGTGGCAGAAGGGTTGGAGAGCAGCAAGATGACAAAATGGGGAGGTGAGTTCACCAGTGACCAGTATTATATTCATAAAATAAAGTCATTTATATTTACAACTATATGCACCCAATCGTTTCCTTACTGTGGAAGTGGAGAGAGATGGCTGATGTGGGTCAGCCACATTAAAAATTAACACTGCAATTCATTAACAAATCTTTGCATTGGATAGAATTAATTATTAATACTTTCAGAGAGGAAAACCAAAGCCCCTTCACATGAGATGTATTGTTCATGTTTTTAAAATACCAAAATAATTTTGAAATACCAAAATAATAAAACTTTTAATTTTTCAAAAGAAATTTAAGCTGTACTTTAAAAATATTTGTAATATTTTCTATATTATATATTGACTCATTGGAAAAGACTCTGATGTTGGGAGGGATTGGGGGCAGGAGGAGAAGGGGACGACAGAGGATGAGATGGCTGGATGGCATCACGGACTCAATAAATGTGAGTCTGAGTGAACTCTGGGAGTTGGTGACAGCCAGGGAGGCCTGGTGTGCTGCAATTCATGGGGTCACAAAGAGTCAGACATGACTGAGCGACTGAAATGAACTGAACTGAACTGATAAGGTACAGAAGTTAACTTCTAAAAAGTTTAAAATTTTGATATTTAATTGAATTGGATATCATCTCTATTATAGACTCATGCCTAATATATAACACGTATTTGTATATATGTTTATATTTATATATTTATATATATATATGTAAAAAATTGAGAAGCTCTGTACAGTCAGCAAAAATAAAACCTGGAGCTGACTGTGGCTCATCAAGAACTCCTTATTGAAAGATTCAGACTTAAATTGAAGAAAATGGGGAAAATCACTAGGCCATTCAGGTATGAACTAAATAAAATCCCTTATGATTAATTATACAGTGGAGGTGATGAATAGATTCAAGTGATTAGATCTGCTAGACAGAGTGCCTGAAAAATATGGACAGAGGTTCATGACACTATACAGGAGGTGATGACCAAAACCATCCCAAAGAAAAAGAAAGGCAAGAAGGTGAAGTGGTTGTCTAAGGAGACTTTACAAAGAGTTGAGAGAAGAGAAGCAAAAGGCAAGGGAGAAAAGGAAAAATATGGTAAAGATCTAATAGAAGCAGAAGAGATTAAGAAGAGGTGGCAAGAATACACAGAACTGTACAAAAAAGATCTTAAGGACCTGGAAAACGATGGTGTGGTCATTCACCTAGAGCCAGATATCTTGGAGTGTGAAGTCAAGTGGGCCTTAGGAAGCATCACTATGACCAAAGTTAGTGGAGGTGATGAAATTCCAGCTGATTATTTCATATTGTAAAAAATTATGATGTTAAAGTGTTGCACTCAATATGCCAGCAAATTTGGAAAACCCAGTAGTAGCCACAGGACAGGAAAAGGTCAGTTTTCATCCCAATCTCAAAGAAGGGCAATGCCAAAAATGTTCAAACTACCAGACAACTGCACTTATTTCATATGCTAGCAAGGTAATGCTCAAAATCCTTCAAGCTAGTCTTCAGCAGCACGTGAACCAAGAACTTCCAGAATTTCAAGCTGGATTTAGAAAAGGCAGAGGAACCAGAGATCAAATTGCCAACATCTGCTGGATCATAGAAATAGGAAAAGCAAGAGAATTCCAGAAAAACATCTACTTCTGCTTCATTGACTATGCTAAAACCTTTGACTGTGTGGATCACAACAAACTGTGGAAAATTCTTAAAGAGATAGGAACATTAGATCACCTTACCTGCCTCCTGAGAAACCTGTATGCAGGTCAAGAAGCAACAATTCAGTCACTCAGTCATATCCGACTCTTTGCAACCCCATGGACTGCAGCACAGCAGGCCTCCCTGTACATCACCAACTCCTGGAGCTTGTTGAATCTCATGTCCATCAAGTCAGTGATGCCATCCAGCCATCACATCCTCTGTCATCCCCTTCTCCTCCTGCCTTCATCCTTTCCCAGCATCAGGGTCTTTTCCAATGAGTCAGTTCGTCACATCAGGTGGCCAAAGTATTGGAGTTTCAGCTTCAGCATCAGTCCTTCCAATGAATATTCATGACTGATTTCATTTAGGATGGACTGGTTTGATCTCCTTGCTGTCTAAGGGACTCTCAGGAGTCTTCTCCAACACCACAGTTCAAAAGCATCAATTTTTCGGCACTCAGCTTTCTTTATAGTCCAACTCTCACATCCATACATGACTACTGGAAAAACCATAGCTTTGACTAGATGGACTTTTGTTGGCAACGTAATGTCTCTGCTTTTGAATATGCTGTCTAGGTTGGTCATAGCTTTTCTTCCAAGGAACCAGCATCTTTTAATATGATGGCCACAGTTATCATCTTCAGTGATTTCTAAGTAACAGTTAGAATTGGACATTCAACAATGGACTGGTTCCGAATTGGGAAAGAAGTATGTCAAAGCTGTATATTGTCACCCAGCTAATTTAACTTATATGTAGAATCCATCACACAAAATGCTGAATTGGATGAATCACAAGCTGGAGTCAAGATTGCTGAGAAAAATATTAACAGCCATAGATATGTAAATGATACCACTCTAATAGCTGAAAGTTAAAAGGAACTAAAAAGCCTCTTGACAAGGGTGAAAGAGTGTGAAAAGCTGGCCTTGAAACTCAGCATTCAAAATCTAAGATCATGGCATCCGGTCTCATTAATTCCTGGCAAGTAGATGGAAAAACGATGGAAGCAGTGACAGATTTTATTGTCTTTGGCTCCAAAATCACTGCAGATGGTGACTGCAGTCATGAAATTAAAAGATGCTTGCTCCTTGGAAGGAAACCTATGAAAAACTTAGAAAGTATATTAAAAAGCAGAGACATCACTTTGTTGACAAAGGTCTTTATAGTCAAAGCTATGGTTTTTTTCTAGTAGTCATGCAGAGATGTGGAAGTTGGACTATAAAGAAGGCTGAGCACTGAAGAATTGATGCTTTCAAACTGTGTTTCTGGAGAAAACTCTTGGGAGAGTCCCTTGGACAGCAAGGATATCAAATCAGTCAATACTAAAGAAAATCAACCTTGAATATTCATTGGAAGGACTGATGCTAAAGCTGAAGCTCCAATACTCTGGCCACCTGATGTGAAGTGCCAACTCATTGGAAAAGACTTTGGTGCTGAGAAAGATTGAAGGCAGGAGAAGAAGGGAGTGACAAGAGGATGTGATGGTTGGATAACATCATCAACTCAATGTACATGAGTCTGAACAAACTCTGGGAGATAGTAAAGGACAGGGAAGCCTGGTATGCTGTAGTCCATGGGGTTCAAAGAGCTGGACATGACTGAGTGACTAAAGAACAGCAGCAACAATTTAGAGAGAAGGATGGAAAATGTTAATGGAAATGGTTTCCCTTGTTCTGGAGAAGACAATAACCATTTAAGGTTATGTGAATATATGATAATAGGAGAAACGCAACAATGGCTGATAAATTCATTTGTTCTCTGAAGTGCTTTCTATGTGATATTCATATACAATTCATCTTTGTACTTTTCAAAACATAAATTATATTTTATGATCTTGTCTTTTATGTTCCATCTGTACATTGAGATAGATAGAAGCAAAACATTTATGATGCCGAGAAGCTGGATGGGAAGCAATTGATATCCTTACACTAGGGATCACAAGACCCAGATTTGAGTCTCAGCTCTACCACTTTTAGCCTCCTTAGCCCTGGGCAATTTATTTAAAAGCTAAATCCCACCTGTTTCGAAGTAAATCTCAGGCAATAGGTGGTGAGGAACAGCCTTCTGAGCTTCTCATTTCTTTTCCTTTTCTTTTTTCCCATTCACTTTTTATTAAGACTATTTTTTTTTAAAGAGTAATTTCCGTTCACAGAAAAATTGAGAGGAGGGTGCACAGATTTCCTATATATTTTCTGTCCCACATATGCATGCTGCTGCTGCTGCTGCTAAGTCGCATCAGTCGTGTCTGACTCTGTGCGACCCCATAGACGGCAGTCCACCAGGCTCCCTCATCCCTGGGATTCTCCAGGCAAGAACACTGGAGTGGGTTGCCATTTCCTTCTCCAATGAATGAAAGTGAAAAGAAAGTCGCATAGTCTCCTTCATTATCAACGACTCCACCAGTAAGGTACCTGTTACAAATGATTAAATTAAATTGTCAAAATATAATCACCCAAAATACATACCTTACATTATATTTAACTCTCAGGTTTGGGTTTTGTACATTCTATAGGTTTGGAAGGATGTATGAATGGCAGTATGCATATGGTATCATAGAGATTATTTCCACTGCCCTAAAAATCCCCTGAAGTGAAGTGAAGTCGCTCAGTCGTGTCCAACTCTTTGCAACCCCGTGGACTCTAGCTTACCAAGCTCCTCTGTCCGTCCATGCTCAACCTATTCATCTTCCATCCAACCCTCTTCTACCTTTGATGTTTTTACCATTTCCATAATTTTACCTTTTTAAGAATGTTACATAGTTGAAATCATACAGTATGTAGTCTTTTCAGGTTGACTTTTTTTCACTTATTAATATGCATGTAAGTTTCCATCATGTCTTTTCAAGGCCTAGTAGCTCGTTTCTTTTTTTTTTAATCACTGAGCAATATTTCATTATCTGGATGTACCACAATTTAGCTATTCACCCACTAAAGGACATCTTGGTTGCTTCCAAATTTTAGCAATTATGAATAACGCTGCCATACACATCCATGTGCAGGCTTTTGTGTGGTTGTAAGCTTTCAACTTCTTTGAATAAATACCAAGAATCATGCCTGCTGGATCATATGGTAAGGGTATGCTTACTTTTGTAAGAAAGTGTCAAACTGTCTTCCTAAGTGGTTGTACCATTTTGCATTTCCACCAGCAATGAATGAGAGATCCTGTGGCTGCATGTTTTTGCCAGCAGTTGGTTTTGTCAGTGTTCTAGAGTTTGGCTATTCTACTGATAATAGGTGTACAGTGGTATCTCATTTTAATTTGCTTTTCCCGTGGATGTCTTGGTCTTCAACTTTGTTCTCCTTCAACACTGGGTTGGCTATTCTAAGCCTTGCTCCTCTTCATCTTTGTACTTGCTTAATGATTCTGCACCATGCTTTACTTATTGCAGGCACGCGACTGCTTGCACTCAGGATGTTGCTGTTCATTTGCTAAGTCGTATCCAACTCTTGTGACCCTCATGAACTGCAGCGCACCAGGCTTCCCTGTCCTTCACTATTTCCTGGAGTTTGCTCAAACTCATGTCCCTTGAGTTGGTGATGCCATCCAACCATCTCATCCTTTGTCGTCCCCTTCTCCTCTTGCCCTCAATTTTTCCCAGCATCAGGATCTTTTCCTATGAGTTGGTTCTTCACATCAGGTGGCCAAAGTATTGGAGTTCAGCTTCAGCATCAGCCCTTCCAATGAATATTCAGGATTTATTTCCTTTAGGATTGGCTGGTTTAATCTCCTTGTAGTCCAAGGGACTCTCAAGAGTCTTCTCCAGCATCACAATTCAAAGGCATCAATTCTTTGGCATGTACCCATGATGAGGTTTATATAATGACCCACAGATATATGCAATACTATTTACATCTTAAATTTACTCAGTGAGGGATTAAAAATGCATATTATATGTATATACTACAGCTATGTACAAATTAGATACCATATATGTACATAAATATGTGCAGACATATATGAATATATAACATGTTAATAATTCTTGGCTTACAAACTTTAAATTATGTTAATGGAATGCACTAAGTAAATTTGAAATAAATGTTAATGGTCATCTTTGAAATTTTTTACTTTAGCTACTACTTTTACCCTTTCAATCCCCATATACTATTGGGTACTGGCATCTAATAAACCATGTATTTCACTTTGTACTTTTGATAGTCAGATTAATCTGTTTTGATAAGAGCTGTAAAATTATTTTGTCAATATACTGGAGGCATTATAAAATGTTAGGATTGACTCAGAATGTCTTTCTTCAACTGATTTTAGGCTTTCTAAAGCAATAAGGTATTTTCAGAAATATTTGTTAGTTTCTCATTAGCAGTAGAAAACCCCAACTCCTCCACTATATTTTCAAACTTATTTTGAAACTAGGCTTCATTTTTAATGCAAACTTTATTTTACATCACTTCAGTGTGTGGAACCTCTGGTCCAGACAGGCTTCTCAGTGTTTCACAAATATATATTCATATTTTACCTTATGCCTTTGTTTAGTTGGGTTTATTTCCACTTTATCCCCCCTTACTTAAATCCCAAATGTCAGTCTAGGTACACATCAAGTATACTGCCTCCAAGAAGCCTTCTTCATTTCAACAACATTAGCAACTTTACTTTTTCAAAATAGTTGTTTCCATATTCAGTAAATCCATATTATAAGGCCTTACATTTCACGAGAGTTTAGACATGTTCCTATCTTTCCTGGTGGCTCAGACGGTAAAAAAAGCATCTGCCTGCAATGCGGGAGACCCGGGTTCAATCCCTGGGTCAGGAAGATCCCCTGGAGAAGGAAATAGCAATCCACTCCAGCACTCTTGCCTGGAAAATCCCATGGACAGAGGAGTCTGATAGGCTACAGTCCATGGGGTCGCAAAGAATCGGACACGACTGAGCGACTTCACTCACTCACTTAGACATGTTCAGAGAAGAAGCTGATTTGGGGTTGGCTTTCCTGGTGGCTCAGAGGTTAAAGCGTATGCCTCCAATGCAGGAGACCCAGGTTTGATCCCTAGGTCGGGAAGATCCCCTGGAGAAAGAAATGGTAAGCTACTCCAGTATTCTTGCCTGGAGAATCTCATGGGCAGTGGAGCCTGGTAGGCTACAGTCCATGGGGTCGAAAAGAGTCAGACATGACTGAGGGACTTCACTTTCACTTTTCACTTTCATACACTTATGGCAGAAAGGGAAGAAGAACTAAAGAGCCTCTTGATGAAAGTGAAAAAGGAGAGTGAAAAAGTTGGCTTAAAGCTCACATTCAGAAAACTAAGATCATAGCATCCGGTCCCATCACTTCATGGCAAATAGATGCGGAAACAGTGGAAACAGTGGCTGACTTTATTTTTCTGGGCTCCAAAATCACAGCAGATGGTGACTGCAGCCACGAAATTAAGTAAAAGATGCTTACTCCTTGGAAGGAAAGTTATGACCAACCTAGATGGCATATTCAAAAGCAGAGACATTACTTTGTCAACAAAGCTCTGTCTAGTCAAAGCTATGGTTTTTCCAGTGGTCATGTATGGATGTGAGAGTTGGACTATAAAGAAAGCTGAGCACTGAAGAATTGATGCTTTTGAACTGTGGTGTTGGAGAAGACTCTTGAGAGTCCCTTGGACTGAAAGGAGATCCAACTAGTCCATCCTAGAGGAGATCAGTCCTAAGTGTTCATTGGAAGGACTGATGTTGAAGCTGATACTCCAATACTTTGGCCACCTGATGCGAAGAGCTTATTCATTGGAAAAGACCCTGATGCTGGGAAAGATTGAGTTCAAGAGAAGGGGATGACAGAGGATGGATGAGATGGTTGGATGGCATCACTGACACAATGGACACGGGTTTGGGTGGACTCCAGGAGCTGGTGATGGACAGGGAGGCCTGGCGTGCTGTGGTTCATGGGGTTGCAAAGAGTCGGACACGACTAAGCAACTGAACTGAACTCATACATTATTACAGAGGAATTTTGGATTCTCAGTCTCTGGCTAACTTTGAAAATGGAATATGTCTGGGAAAATGCAGGGATAACACTAAGAAGGCAACTGGAAACCAAAACTAGGTGTATAGTGAGCAATAATCCATAAATAAATGGCTCCAGAAAGAATGAAGGGATAAGAGGAACCATATTCTTACTAAGCTACATGTTTTAGCCCAAGGAAGAACAGAAGACAGTATAGCACTGAGTCTGGAATGAGAAAAGATGGATTCGAGTTGTTGCTTTCCTTTGCTGTTTTTTTTTGTACCAACGTTCAAATAAATAAACACTCTAAGTCTCTTTTATAATATCTATCAAATAAAAATAATCATATAAGTCAGAAAAGACAATTAAAAGAAAATGGCTAAACTCTAAATTGCTAGAGCAATAGAGTTATTGTAATGCATTCTTTAAGTATTAAGAGGGAAATGAATTGAGAAAACCTAAATCGCTTAAGGATATCAAGTATTTTTAAATAAATATTGTTTAAATCAGGGATTTTTTGCCTAGTCATTTCATAATGCCACATTTTAAAATATGAATGTGACCTATTTCATCTATTTTCAAATCATAATATAGATTAGAAGATTTGGTAGCAGATTTCCTTGGCCTTGTGTAAGAGGGCAGTAAGACCTAAAAGGAAAGGAACAAAGGCCTTAGGAAGTTCTCTAAGAAAAGACATTGTTACTTTATATGGATGGCATGGTTCTGCTATTATTTGATACACAGAAAAGGAAGACAACTCTACTTAGAAATTGTTTAAAAATAATACAACAGTAACAACACATATAATAATAACAAACAATATAAACAACAAGAACAATAATTTAAGTCTTTACTTACTACTAGGCCATGCATCACCATACTTTACGGATAATTTTGCTGATTTATTCCTCGCTAAAATTCCATGAGATAGACATTATTCTTCCATTTTACAGAGGGTAAACTCATTCTTAGAGGTTAGATTATTTACCCAAGGTCACACAACTTATCCGTGATAGTGGAGTGGGGATTTTAAACCTGAATGTATCTATTTCTAAAGAATATGTGTTCCAAATATTATAGCAATATTGAAAGAGAAATAACTAGAAAAGTTCAAAAGCTGAACAAGTTTTATAGCTGTAACCCATAAACTACTCTCTAGATTTGGCTTGGGAAGCTGAAAGAAATATTTTAGCTTTAATAAGGTGACAAGATTTTGAGAGAAAGCTGGAGGAAAAGAGCTTTCAAAATGCTGAGACTTTAAGTGGTTGGCCCAGGGCCATGGGGGCCTAGGACACAAAAACTCTGACAGTTAAAAGATTTCTATATATAATAAGCTATGCCATCTTTTTTTTTTTCAGTTAAAGAACCATTAAGAGGACATTTCTTTTAAACTGAGCTAGTTAGCCATGTGACCAGACATTACAGACTTCAATGTCTTACCTCAACTGATTTTTCTTTTTTACGACAGTTACAAAGAACATTTACTAAGCACTTATTTTGAGACAGATACCATTCTGAATGTACTATCAGTTCAGCTCAGTTACTCAGCTGTGTCTGACTCTTTGCAACTCCATTGACTGCAGCATGCCAGGCCTTCCTGTCCATCACCAACACCCGGAGCTTGCTCAAACTCATGTCCATCGAGTAGGTGATGCTATCCAACCATCTCATCCTCTGTCATCCCCTTCTCCTCCTGCCTTCAATCTTTCCCAGCATCAAGGTCTTTTCCGATGAGTCAGTTCTTTGAATCAGGTGGCCAACGTTATTGGAGTTTCAGCTTCAGCATCAGTCCTTCCAATGAATATCCAGGGTTGATTTCCTTTAGTATTGACTAGTTTGATCTCCTTGCTCTCCAAAGGACTCTCAAGAGTTCTCCAACACCAAAGTTCCAAAGCATCAATTCTTCGGCACTCAGTTTTCTTTATAGTCCAACTCTCACATCCATACATGACTACTGGAAGTGAATGCACTATATTTGATCCTAAAACAATTCTACAAGGTAGGTATCATTCCTATTTTAAGGATGAGAAAATTAAGTTATGATACAAATCTAGGCAAACTGGTGTCAGAGGTCATATCCTTCACCATTATATTACATGGATGTTACAGTAAACTAGTATGACAAGAATTTGGCTATTTATTCATATTCATTCTGTTATTTAATAAAAAATATTTTCTAAAGTGTCTTGTCTTAAATTGTCACCTAATGAACATTTAGTCATTAGTAATGTTTGCAATAATGTCTCTTATTGACAACTAATGGAAACTACCGTGTGAATGGCCTTATTACAGTTTCTTAGAGAAAATGTTAAGAAATGAACTCTCTATAAAGATCTTATATACTCTAAAATCTATAACTCAGTTTTATGTAAGTGCAAGATGAAGCTTGTGCATTTCAGGATAGTTGCTGACTGACTGAGTTATTTATGTTTCAACATTCAGATAGTACATTTCAAACAGAAGCTTTGATATTCTGTAAAGTGAAAAGGCAATTTGTGTAAAAATTTTATTAGGTCTGTTTATTTTTACCCACACTACTTCAAAATAATATCATATGAGTTTGTAATATGCAATGCTTAAA
>SJYQ01000318.1:1110990-1130278 GCA_006410935.1 Redunca redunca
ATAGGAACACTCAGCAAAATAAAAAAAAGCCTCAAATGTTGATTGCTTTATTCCTGTTTTCTTTGCTCTCAATGAAATAGGATATAACAACCCAGGTTTTGAAATGTTTTAATTTCACTTTTTTCCATATTATTAAAGATATTATATGGATATAACTGACTACATATGAAGGTTTTTTAATTTGTATATACTATAAAAAGGTTTAATTTTTATACATTATAACATTCTGCTATATTAAGTGTTAGACCTTGTAACTGTATTCTTTGTTACTCATTTAAATAGTTAATACCCACAACCCCTGGAAATGTTTCCAAAGTGTCATCTATATTTAGATTCATATTGGTTTATATATTTGAAAATGCTTAAGTAGCACTTTAAAAAATTGTTTTGTGGATATACATAGCTACAGTGAAAGTCGTAAAAATTTATGACAACTGTATAATACGGGAAACTAAATACTCAGTATTCTGTAACAACCTATAAAGGAAAAGGGTTTCCCAGGTAGTTCAGTAGGTAAAGAATCTGCCTTCAATGCAGGAGACCCAAGAGACCTGGGTTTGATCCCTGGGTTGCGAAGATGCCTTGGGTGAGGGCATGGCAACTCACTCCAGTATTCTTGCTTGGAGAATCCCATGGACAGAGGGGCCTGGCATGCTACAGTCCATTACAAAGAGTCAGACATGACTGAAGCGATTGAGCACATAGTGAAGAGAATGTGAAAAAGAATATATATGTGTTCTACATCTGAAGCTAACATGACATTGTAAATCAACTATACTTTAATTAAACAAAGAATATTTCAAAAATATTATCTCCAGACTTTTATTTCTTTAAAAATTTGGTTTAGTAGTTATGTACATAAATGTTTTATGCTATGTATTGTTTGGACTGAATCTTGTTCCCTCAAAGTTTATATGTTCAAATCTTGTTTTCTCAAAATGTATACATTCAAATCCTAATCTTTAATACCTCAGAAAATTACTATATGAAGACAAGGCCTTGAAAGAGACAATTAAGGTAAGACGAGTTCAAAGAGGTGGGCCCTAATCCAATATAACTGGTGTCCTTGTTCAAAGAGGAGATTGGAACACGGGGAGCGCAGGTGGAAGGATGGTCATGTGAGCGGCCAGTGAGAAGGAGCCATCTGCAGGCCAAGGAGACAGACCTCCAAAGAAACCACACTTGCTGGCTCCTTGATCTTGGACTTTCAGCTGTGAAAAAATAGATCTCTGCGCTTTAAGCCATGCAATCTAATATTTTGTTATGGTAGCCCTAGAAAACTAATACATACATTAATATAACAAAAATTAATTGATTACTTATTAGGTTCAAGGCACCTTTCTTTGCTGCTAAGGGACATCAACATTTGATAACATCAATTTGAGAACTCACCTCTATCTTGTGAGAAAGAGAGATA
Source organism: Redunca redunca (assembly GCA_006410935.1). Classification (NCBI taxonomy): domain Eukaryota; kingdom Metazoa; phylum Chordata; class Mammalia; order Artiodactyla; family Bovidae; genus Redunca; species Redunca redunca. The sequence continues at coordinate 1,112,408 of SJYQ01000318.1, forward strand.
TCATCTCACTATAAAGAGGAGGGAACTAAAATATTGAGACATCACTGAAAATCAGTTACATGACTGGCAAAGTGGCAGGATCGGGGTTGAGTTTAATTTTAACTGCCAAACATAAATGATAAAAAAAAATAACAAAAAATAAAATACTACAAACACCAATACCGATGATATTTATAAACAATTAATAGATACCATACATTTTACTTTATAAAGTAGAATTATTTGTGTGGTTCATCATCACCATCAATCATTTGTGCTGATTTTTAAGCATTACAGAAACTAAGTTCTTGAATATTTTACAGTAAAAAACATAGTGATCAAATCTATCCTATATGAGACCATTTATAGTCTGGTAATGTTGTATATTGGCCTTCGGCTATATAAAGTCATGTTTGTTCTAGCATAATTAACCTAGGTTTCACTTTTCAATGTGTGTTTGCAGTACAAAAATCTGATTTAAGGGAGATGACCTCACCATTTCGTATTTCTTGAACCAGTTGTTTCAAGAACCCCAACCTGCGTATGAAGCCATTGGTATGTATATTCTTTACTCCTTTCTAATTTTTCATTTGCAGTGGTATCCTTATACATACATTCTTCTTCCTTATCTAGGGAAAAATATGAAAATATTATTTGTTTTTTAAAGAAATCAAGTTTTGGCCAAGCAGCTTAGTCTATGCTAACAATTTTATCACAAGAAAGAGAAAAACAAGACAGGTCATGGGAGCTAAATCATCTGTAAGAAAAATACCACCAGTCACTTATAGATTAAGTACTTTTCCTGTTTGAGTTTCAAACCCACCTATTTTGAAAAGCAGAGTTGTTTTAATGAAACCAACATCCTATAGGGGTTGTTTTTTAGTGTTTTAGTTAGAAAATAGAAATAATTATTTTTGGTAGACAGAATTTAACATCTAATTGTTCTCATACAACCTTATCCATATGAAGAATTTATAATTTATATTGAGGATATTCAAAACAGATTTGTAATTTTGTATAAAACAAAACTTGGTTTATATAAGCTAGTACAACATGTAAGTTAGGAAAAATCATTTNGTGCAACATGTAAGTTAGGAAAATCATTTATATTAGGTTTAGGAAACCTGTGTTAATGCCGTATCAATGATTTCAAAGATGGAGAGGGGGGGAAAGGCTAACAATGAAGATGAGTATGGAAACTGTGCAAAAGGAGAACTTATGCCACGTGAGAATACAAGGTAACAAATATAAAGAAAAATAAAATAGTTTTAAAAAAAGAAAAATCCAATCCTTATAGCTACACTTAAATATAGTATATGTATTTATATTATTCCAAAAAAAAAAAAAAAGACCTGCAGACATTGCTGCCACATCAATGCCACACACTTGAGCTACAGTGAAGACTTGTTGTTCTAGAGCACTTCTCCATGGACTTGATTTTTCAGATGGGTTCTTTGTTGGTGCCATCACCATGCTTAGGGACATGTTAGCTTTGTAGGGTTCACTGACAGTACACCAGAGAGGGGGTACCTACTAAAACTAACTCATGGTAAATAAACTCACAAGAAATCTACAATTTAAAATCTGGTATGTAAAATGTCAGTTTATTAATTTGAACTATTCTTTCAACTGGCTTCACTTAGCTTAAAACTCAACATTCAGAAAACTAAGATCATGGCATCCAGTCCCATCACTTCATGGCAAATAGATGGGGAAAAAGTGGAAACAGTGACAGATTTTATTTTCTTGGGCTCCAAAAGCATTGCAGATGGTGACTGCAGCCATAAAATTAAAGGATGCTGACTCCTTGAAAGGAGCTATGACAAACCTAGACAGCATATTAAAAAGCAGAGACATCACTTTGCTGACAAAGGTCTGTATTTAAAACTATGGTTTTTCCAATAGTCACATATGGATGTGAACACTGGATCATAAAGAAGGCTGAGCACCAAAAAATTGATGCTTTCAAATTGTGGTGCTGGAGAAAACTCTTGAGAGTCCCTTGACAGCAAGGAGATCAAACTAATCAATCCTAAAGGAAATCAACCCTGAATAATCATTGGAAGGACTGATGGTGAAGCTCCAAGACTTTGGCCACCTGATACGAAGAGTCGACTCATTGGAAAAGACTCTTGATTCTGGGAAAGATTGAGGGCAGGAGGGCAAGGGGATGAGAGAGGATGAGGTGGTTGGATGGCACACTGACTCAATGAACATGAGTCTGACAAAACTCTGAGAGATAGCCATGGGAGGGGAAGCCTGGTGTGTAGCAGTCCATGGGGTTGCAAAGAGTCAGGCACGTCTTAGCGGATGAACAATTCTTTCACTATAGATCTTCAAACATAGAAAGTAATCTTTTATTTGCAGGTTGTTTGGAGGACAAATGAGACATGCTGTGAAGCTTATTTTGAATGCTAGGTGCATGGGCAGAGACACATTCACACATGTATACACACTCAGCATCTATTGTTTTGACTCTGTTAAGGAAATACATTCATCATGACTTTTTTTTTCTTAAAATTTGCTGTGGTACTAGTGAAATGACTAGTTTTCAGTCCAAAGAGACACAAGGTCCAGTTCTCAGAAAAGCTACAAGTCAAGATGTTTATTTCTCTAAATTACGTTACTTAACTTCCTGTTAACTTCTCATGACATCTTAGATTTCTAAAATGGTCATATCCCTTGTTTCCTGCGAGCATGCTAAGTTCCTTCAGTTGTGTCCGATTCTTTGTGACCTTATGGACTGTAGCCAGACTCCTTTTTCCATGGTCTAACCCAGGTGAGCATACTGGAGTCGATTGCCATTTCCTTCTCCAGGGGATCTTCCCGACCCAGGGATCAAACCCATGTATCTGTTGGCAGATTCTTTACCACTAGTACCACCTGGGCTTCCTGAATTTAAGCCAATCCCTCCATAGTTGCAGGGTTTCCCTGACAGCTCAGTTGGTAAAGTATCCGCCTGCAAGGCAGGAGGCCCTGGTTCAATTCCTAGGTCGGGAAGATTCGCTGGATGAGGGATAGGCTACCCACTCCAGTATTCTTGGGCTTCCCTTGTGGCTCAGCTGGTAAAGAATCCATCTGCAACACGGGAGACCTGGGTTCGATCCCTGGAAAGGCTACCCACTCCAGTATTCTGCCCTAGAGATCTGTACAGTCCATGGAGTTGCAAAGAGTCTGACACGACTGAGTGACTTTCATTTTCACTTTCTCCATAGTTGCTGAACTGAAGGAGCAATTACTCTGATTCAAGGGCTGACCACTGAGTTCATGAGCAGACACCATTTTAATAAAAGGCCTTCTTTATACAAAACTAAAAAAGAGACTCAAACAAAGGGAAGATTTGGGCTTGTCACCCTGGTTACTGCATTAAGCACTAAGTTTCTTTTCCAGCAGAGTCCCAGGGTTTTATCTGCCTTTCTTGGTTGATCAGACCAAATGGGGAAACTATGAGTGCAATGACAGAAAGGAATGACAGAGAGGAATCAGTGGCCCTGATAATCAACTGATCTCACAATTGGACCTTTACTTACTCTTGATATGTAGCAAGTGTACTTTTAGCTAAAAATCATCTTTGTGTCTTTCTGCTTTTGAAAACAGAGACATACTTGCAATAGCCCCCTTTTAAAGTGCTCATTCTGAAAAGTTTTCCTCAGTTCTACAATAACACTCCATAAACCCTAAATGGTTTTACATCAGACTCAGTCCAGTTTCTCAATAATCATCCCCGAGTAAAGATTAGAGATTTCACTGTAAGAGTCCAACTCATATTAATTCTTTTAACCTGGAGGCATGGATTGGTAGATTGGCATGAATTCAGTGTAAAAAGAGAACTAGCAGAGTGACGACACTGGCTGGATAGATCCAAGCATACTGCCATTCAAATGCTACAGGAAATGATTCTGGCAAGTGACTTTTGCTATACCATTTCAGGATTACCCCTGTCACTGAGGAGAAAGTAGGATTTACTTCTTGAAGCTTGCTTTTAGCATTTTGTTTAGGAAGAATAATGGTGCCAGGTTTACTTACAGACCTTTATCATTTTCTAGTTCAGTTCAGTTGCTCAGTTGTGTCCGACTCTTTATGACCCTATGGACTGCAGCACGCTAGGCTTTCCTGTCCATCACCAACTCCCAGAGCTTTCTCAAACTCATGTCCATGAAGTCAGTGATGCCATCCAACCCTCTCATCCTCTGTCATCCTCTTCTCCTCCTGCCTTCAGTTTTTCCCAGCATCAGGGTCTTTGCAAATGAGTCAGTTTGAGTTGGAGTATTGGAGTTTCAGCTTCAGCATCAGTCCCTTTCAATGAGTATTTAGGACTTATTTCCTTTAGGATGAACTGGTTGGATCTCTTTGCACTCCAAGGGACTCTCAAGAATCTTCTCCAACCCCACCATTCAAAAGCATCAATTCTTTGGTGCTCAGCTTCCTTTATAGTCCAACTCTCACGTCCACACATGACTACTGGAAAAACCATAGCTTTGACTGGATGGACCTTTGATGGCAAAGTAATGTCTCTGCTTTTTAATATGCTGTCTAGGTTGGTCATACCTTTTCTTCCAAGGAGCAAGTGTCTTTTAATTTCATGGCTGCAGCTACCATCTGCAGTGATTTTTGAGCTCCCCCAAAATAAAGTGTCACTGTTTCCACTGTTTCCCCATCTATTTGCCATGAAGTGATGGGACCGGATGCCATGATCTTAGTTTTCTGAATGTTGAGTTTTAAGCCAACTTTTTCACTCTCCTATTTCACTTTTATCAAGAAGCCCTTTAGTTCTTCTTCACTTTCTGCCATAAGGGTGGCATCATCTGCATATTTCAGGTTATTGATATCTCTCCAGGCAATCTTGATTCCAGCTTGTGCTTCATCCAGCCTAGCATTTCTCATGATGTACTCTGCATGTAAGTTAAATAAGCAGGGTGACAATAGACAGCCTTAATGTATTCCTTTCCTGATTTGGAACCAGTCTGTTGTTCCATATCCGGTTCTAACTGTTGCTTCTTGTCCTGCATACAGGTTTCTCAGGAGGCAGGTCATGTGGTCTGGTATTCCATCTCTTTAAGAATTTTCCACAGTTCGTTGTNCACAACAAACTAATGACTATGATGGCATAGTCAGTAAAGCAGAAGTAGATTTTTTCTGGAATTTTTCCAGTTAGATTTCCCAAAAAATCCTTTTGATTTTAGAAGAAAACACCTTTCTGCCTGCAAAATGCAATCTACTACCTACCTACTGTTCTATTTTTCTAGGTCTTCGTTAATTTCGTGTACCATCATCCTAAGACAAAAGTTCTCTTTTTGATCCATGCTCTCCCCTAGTTACTAGAGTTTATCTATGCTGTTTTTACTTTAGGACACACATTCTATTAATTTTATTTAAATAAATTGTTAAACTCTTTTTCTATATAAATAATACATCTTCACAACAGCTAACCTTAAAAATACTGAAAAGTAAAAAGTCAAAGAAAATAAAATCTACAAAAAGCCCACTATTCAAAGATAACCACTGACTAACACTTTTAAGGCATTTCTTTGTAGTTCTTTTTTTCATAGATTTGTTTTATAGCATTTTTCCATTAGTACTACAACAAATGAATTCTATGTAATGGAAATCTAAACCTGAAAATGCTTTTAAGGGTTATACCCTATGATGTACCAACGTGTCACATGAAGGTTTTTAATTATTCTATTTAATCCATTTTTAAGGTGGAATTAAAGATAACATGTCTGAATTTATGAATATTTTGAGGAACATGGTATAATCTATATCATCAAATAGTTTACAAAACCTTTACCAATTTCAGTTCAGTTCAGTTCAGTCACTCAGTCGTGTCCGACTCTTTGCGACCCCATGAATCGCAGCNTGAAGTGATGGGACTGGATGCCATGATCTTTGTTTTCTGAATGTTGAGCTTTAAGCCAACTTTTTCGCTCTCCTCTTTCACCTTCATCAAGAGGCTTTTTAGCTCCTTTTCACTTTCTGCCATAACAAGTTATATGAGGTTAATCATTTCACTAAGTCCCTAGTCAGCATTGGGATATTAAGTATTTTAAAGCTGTTGATACTTTGAGAAAAAGATTGTCTAATACAGTCTTAATTTATATTTCTACCGCTAGCAAAATTTAAAGTCGTTCCATATGATTTCTTATCAATAATATATAAAGTGTAAAGTATCTTTCTTGTTCTTCCCAATTATCCGCTGGATTCTAGCATTTCCATTTTTGCTTTCAACTGACCATTCAAAATCCTTTATCTGTTACCACTGGTGCAAATATTTTCTCCTGCCCATTGTTTGATTTTAATTTCTACTCTATTTTCACAAGGGGCAAATTTTTCTCTAGGGATACAAATTTATCTACTTGCTAAATATCTTCTAAACTATAAACCTTTTTCCTCTCGTAATTTATAGGTTGTATCCCCCAATTTGAAAAATATGATACCTAAGATTTCAGGGACAAATTCTACACTAATATTTTGTCTTTCACACTAAAATATATCGGTTAACAAAATCCCATTAAGAGAACTCTAACCCTCTCAGTCTACATTGTCTTCCCTTTTCATTCCCTCCTTAATTTACTGCAATCCGACTTTGTCAAGCAGAAATTATCCTTACAATGAGGACCTTAAACCATCTTATCTACCAAGCATACTTATTCCTTATCTTCATTGGCCTCTCTGTTGAATTCACTTACACAGAACATTTTCTTTGTCTTAAAACTCTCTTCTTTGTGACACTTTGGTACATCAGACTTCAAGTGCTTCCTTTCTGGCTCCTTTACATATACTCCCCCAAATGCTGATGCTTGTCAGTCTATAGAATTTAGGAGCACCCTGCCCTTACCACCTCATCCCATGCCCAATGTTCTGCTGGCCTGTGATGACAGTCAGCTGGATAACTAGATGGTATAGTGGTGGTTTACTTGCTCAGTCGTGTCTGACTCTTGTGACCCCATGGACTGTAGCCTGTCAAGCTCCTCTGTCCACGATATTCTCCAAGCAAGAATACTGGAGCGGGTTGCCATTTCCTTCTCCAGAGGATATTCCTGACCCAAGGATCGAACCCGGGTCTCCTGCATTGGAGGCAGATTCTTTATCAACTGAGCTACAAGGGAAGCCCAGATAACTAGATACACAGTGTTGATTGCCTCATGGGGGTGGCAGCTTAGAGGACTGGATATCACCAACCTCTATTTTATTCCTGTTCTCAGATCCAGCTGAACTTCAGAATCACAGCGTGTTTTCATCATCATCCTAGTAAGTCTGCTTTTTCTCCTGACTCCCCAAGTCATTCAGACCAGATATTCTGGAGTTGTCCTTGGCTGCTCACTCCTTATGTAATGACATCTAATCCAGAATTAGGTCTAGTCTCCCTGCCAGTTATCTCACTGATACCTGGCTCCTTCTTCTCACCTCCACTGCTCCATTTTGAACAGGAGCGAGAGTCTCTGTTGACTAACTGACATGTGTGCTTCAGCTCACTGCAATATGGCTTTCTCCCTGTACCGTTTGGCTGAAACTGTTCGCACCGAGATCATTAATACTGCTAGATCTTTGGGACTTTTTGAAGTTCTTACTGACTCCTCTAATATTATACATCGTGCGCTTCTTCCTTCTCAAAAGGCTTATTTCCTCTGACTCTTGCTTAGTTACACTTGTCCTGTTTTTCTCTGCCCTACTGTCTAAACCTCAGTTTCCTTCAAGGGTTCCTCTTCCTTTGGCATCTCTTCCAATCTCAGGATTCTTCTTTGGAGTAATGTCCTAGCCCCATCTTATTCTTTGGTTATAAGCTTCCTGTCAGAGGATATTCCTTCAAGTTCTTCTACCGCTTTCTGAAATGTATTTATCCAAAGCCTCCCTGCTAGGTATCCTACAGATAATTTAAACAGACTACGTAAAAAGCTAAGCTCAAGTTTCATCCCACCTTTTCCAAGTTCCTATAATTCTACCATCATTGTCAGTGTAAGACTCAGAAACCTGGGTGTTGTACTGAACCAGTATTCTTTCTCACACTTTAACTGCAGATTTTACCTCCTAAATTCTTTTCATTCTGTCAAATCCCTGGTATTTGCATTGTCACTATTATAATTCGTCCCACTATCATCTCTTCTCAGTTACTGTAACAACATTCTCACTGGTCTCTTGCTTTTGACCTTGTTCCCATTTATATATCTCCATACTGCAAATGGTCTTTCTAAAGAACCCATTTAATTTGCACTTTCGGTAAAGCGTCTGTCTACAGTGCGGGAGACCTGGGTTCGATCCCTGGGTCGGGAAGATCCGCTGGAGAAGGGAATGGCAATCCACTCCAGTACTATTGCCTGGAAAATCCCATGGACAGAGGAGCCTGGTTGGCTACAGTCCACGGGGTCGCAAAGAGTCGGACATGACTGAGTGACGTTCCTTCATAGGTTGAATTCTTGGTTCTCTACTGTGTCTGGGTAATGTTCAAAACATTTTGCATGACATACAGGCATTCCTTATCCCTTCAGACACTTCTTTTAAGTTCCTCAACCACCCAGATGTATAATAATTACTCAAAATGATCTCGTTTGCCTATAGACATTGTGTTTGGGATTATATATTTCACCAATGGTGTTCTTACTTCAGGTCTTACTTTGGAATTTACATTCTTCAGAGCAAGCTCCTGATCTTCCAACACTTCATTCCTTATTCAAACTAGGTTAGAGATGTCCTCCATGGATAATATAGAGACCTCATGATAAGCATTTACTATATAACAATTTACTCTTCTATTCATGTGTCAGTTTTATGTACTAGAATATACATTTTATAAGTGATACATAGTAGGATGATGTTCAGTAAATATTGGTAAGATTAAGGAATGATTGTCATAGTTGATCAATGTTCTCTGAGAAGTGGAATTTAGATTTTTAGCATGCAGACAAACCTGTGTATTGTGGAGAATAACACATGTCTAAATGTGATTAACTTTATCATTATAATAGAAATTTTAGCTCTGAAAGTTGGGATTAAATTGGGATAAAACTGACAATCAAAGGGAGCAAATTAAAAACAATGCACGTGTGTGTATATATATACATATATATAAATGGCTACTTTATAAAATGTTGACAAAGTATACAATCCTAGAGAAAAGCAGTTCAGCTTAAAAAGCTCTCCAAAATAGTCATTTTTAAATTAATGAAAATATTTTTTCTTCATGAAAAGCAAAATAAGTGTTCATTAAACTCATATGCCTCAAATTAATCAGTTTCCTAAATTTTCAATATAGCATAGTATCCTATACAGAGGAAGATTAGGATTCAAGTATCATTTGGGGCACACAAAAAGAAGCTAATGATTTATATTTTTAATACCTATAGCAACTTTCCCATGACTATTTTCTTTTCTTTTAATAGTCTTTCGCAGTAATATAACAATAAAATACCATTGCTTTCATGGATGGAGATGAGTTCATCTCTTTAGCAAAAGCTTTTGGAGGAGTTGGTGGCATGCTGAGCAAAATGTTTTATATGACAGAAATATTTTTGGTAACTTTGATAAATGGCTGATTCTATGTATCTTATGCTACGAATAGTAAAAAATATGATTTACATTATAAAGCATAAGTGGTCTGCATGTGTTTGTTAAGAGCAATCATTGCATCATACCTCACAAGTAAAGGACAAATAAAATTGGAGTTTGGCATAAACAGAATTTTAAATTCATTAACATCTGTATAAATGCTTGTTGATAGGCTGTTTATGGCTTCTTCCTTAACCAATCCAATCTGTTGTTGGAGAGTTGACCGCACTGGCAAGAAACCAATAACTCTCTAAGAGCCATTTGTGTACGACAAGCAACATTTCTATTCTTTTAAAATATATTTAAATATATATGTAGTTGATCACTAAGGAAAAATGACTGTATGAACAAAGAGGAGGACTGTTGGTCCAAGAGCTTAAAAACAGAAATCTCGGGAACAGAGCCAAACTATATGTAAGGGTCAAAGGCTAATTGCAGCACTAATCACTCCTTTACATATTTCACTGTATTTTATGGCAGAGAAGGCAAAAACGTACCAGGATAAAAAATACTTGCCAGTTTCTGACATTTGAATTACTTTTCAAAATTCATCTGTTTGGGGGTGCTGAATTTATAAAAGCAAAGAAAAATAAGAGTTACTAAATTATACAGTTTAACATGGATTTTGTAAGATATAATTTTAATACTATGGAACTGCTAGCTTTAAGTAAATGCCTCTAGAATAATAGAATCACTCTTCTACAAAGTGGATATAGTTGTGCTTATTAAACAGTTATGCATTCTGCATGTTTTCCCATTTGTATTGTTCAGTTGAGCTGTACCTCCTCATTAATGTCTTTATAGTAGAGTCCCTAATACTACATGAAGAGTAGTTCTTTGGTTCTTTGGTTTCTTCTGTGAGAGCCACATAACTCAAGAAAATAGTAGGTCTGTTAACATATAATGTGTCTCCATGTTCGCTGTTAACCAGGGCTAAGGCTAGGATAAGGCAAGTGAGGCAAATGAGACATTTGCCTTAGGCACAAAATTTAAGGGAGTGCTGAAAAATCAGTAATCAAGATAAATAATATTTTAAAAGCAAAATTAGCACAAAACCCCATGATGAACAAAATATCAAAATTTTAAATGCCAGAATCTGTTAACAGTGCTATGCCAAGCTCTACTGGAGCCTGAGATGAAAAGGCAAATCAGTAGTGCTGATCCTTCTCTGCCACGGTATTGGCAGATGTACCCATTTCTAAGTAATACTAATAAAAGTATCAACAGGATATTGTTTTTAGACCTACCCCACAGCCATTGTCTAAGATTGCTTTCTACTGTTGCTCATGAATCAGGCACACCACTGATTTTTCCACTAGACCAGACCATGGAACTACCATGTATAAGAAAATAATTACAAAGTAATCCAGTTCATAAAGCAAAGCTACACATTACCCATCTTTCCATCTACCTAGCAACTGATCTGCACATAGTCAGCTGACCTTTCGCTTACTGTGTGTCATGTTGGCAAATTATTTATGCTGTCTCTGCCTCAGTGTTCTCCTGTTAAAATGGATATAATAACAATATAAAATAAGAAAATATATATAAGGTCACACATTTAGTATGGATTTAATAACTGTAGCCATTTTTCTTTAAGTGAAATCAGCTCTGTTATGCATAGCTTTGATGTTCTCTCGACTGTCACAAGCTAAGACTTACCTACCCTGCAGGTGGGACTATCCATACAAGTTTCTAAATCCACGTTAAGATCAAGGTTCCAGGGGATGGCTGTCAGGGAGGAAGATTCCAGGATTATCCACAGAACTAGACTGAACAATTTTCTGGGACAGTCCAGGAAGTCCCTCTTTCCAGAATTCTAAGCCTGCAACAAGTATTTTTTAAATGTATTTTATGTCATAATAAATGAGGATCTTAGTGTGTCTTTAATGCAGAAGAATTAATTTCTAAAAGATAAGAAGGGTACACTGTCCTAATTGATTTGAAGTTATTTCAAATAACTTCAGCAATTGCTCAGTAATAACCATGAAGGAGGTTCCATTGACATGATTCTCTCCTGTTTCACTCTCTCAATTTAATTATCCTTGGAAAATATTCCTCTATCCAATCTAGACTCCCTCAGGGAGTGTTAATATAGTAGGTCATCCAAACCAGGGCCCACCCAATAGAATAATGATGAAACTAATGATGTAAGTAGGTTGGCTTTCAAAATAACATGGTTATAATGGCTACATAAATATTACTGCCTCCTTTTTTTTTTGTTATTTTTTTGATATAGTTCAGACTTCAGTTCCCTGCTATATATATCTAAAAGTTCCTACTCTTTGGTAAAAAGACATCTCTAATTCATGTATATTGATTAATTGAGGGCCAAGTAGATGGTTAATTTTCTTTATAATCATTGTTTTTGAATGGCTATAAAACAGAAGTGCCCTAATGCATATGTCCTTTCCATCATAGGGGACTGGAATACAAAAGTAGCAAGTCAAGAGATAACTGGAATAACAGGCAAATTTGGCATTGGAAAACAGAATGAAGCAAGGCGCAGGCCAACAGAGTTTTGCCAAGAGAGCACACTGGTCATACAAACACCCTCTTCCAACAACACAAGTGACTCTACACATGGACGTCACCAGATGGTCAGTACCGGAATCAGATTGATTATATTCTTTGCAGGCAAATATGGAGAAGCTGTATGTAGTGAGCAAAAGCAAGACCTGGAGCAGGTTTGGCTCAGATCACTATCACCTTATTGCAAATTTTAGGCTCAAATTGAAGAAAGGAGGAAAACCACTAGGGCATTCAAGTATGATCTAAATCAAATCCCTTATGATACATTGGAGGTGATGAATAGATTCAAGGGACTAGATCTGGTAGACAGAGTGCCTGAAGAACTATTGACATAAGTTCATAACATTGTATAGGAGGTGATGACCAAAACCATCCCCAAGAAAAAGAAATGCAAGAAGGTGAAGTGGTTGACTGAGGAGGACTTACAAATAGCTGAAAAAGAAAAGAAGCGAAAGGCAAAAGAGAAAGGCAAAGGTATGAATGTAGAGTTCCAGAGAACAGCAAGGAGAGACAAGAAAGCCTTCTTAAGTGACCAATGCAAAGAAACAGAGGAAAACAATAGAATGGGAAAGACTAGAAATCTCTTTAAGAAAATTGGAGATACCAACAGAACATTTCATACAAAGTTAGGCGCAATAAAGGTCAAAAACAGTAGACCTAACAGAAGCAGAAGAGATTAAGAAAAGGTGGTAGGAATACACATAGTAACTGAACAAAAAAGCTCTTAACGACCCAATTAACCACGATGGTGTGATCATTCATCTAGAGCCAGACATCCTGGAGTGTGAAGTCCAGTAGGCCTTAGAAAGCATTGCTATGAACAAAGCTAGCAGAGGTGATGGAATTCCAGCTGAGCTATTTCAAATTTTAAAAGATGATGCTGTGAAAGTGCTGCACTCATTATATCAGCAAATTTGGAAAACTTGGCAATTGCCACAGGACTGGAAAATGTCAGTTTTCACTCCAATCTCAAAGAAAGGCAATACCAAGGAATGTTCAAATTACTGTACAACTGCACTCATTTCACATGCTAACAGCACTGTGCTCAAAATCCAACATCGGCTTCCACAGCAGGTGAGCTGAAAACTTCCAGATGTACAAACTGGATTTAGAAAAGACAGAGAAACCAGAGATCAAACTGCCAACATTTGCTGGATCATTGAAAAAGCAAGGAAATTCCAAAGAACATCTACCTCTGCTTTATCGACTATGCAAAAGCCTCTTACAACAAACTGTGGAAAATTCTTAAAGAGATGGGAATACCAGACCACCTTACCTGCCTCCTGAGAAACCTGTATGCAGGACAAGAAGCAGCAGTTAGAACTGGACATGGAATAATGAACTGGTTCAAAATTGGGAAAGGAGTATGTCAAGGCTGTATATTGTCACTCTGCATATTTAAACTTATATATAGAGAACACATTATGAGAAATGCGGGGCTGGATGAATCATAAGCTGGAATCAAGACTGCCAGGAGAAATATCAACAACCTCAGATATGCAGAGGATACCACTTTAACAGCAGAAAGTGAAGAATTAGAGTCTTTTGATGAAGGTGAAAGAGGAGAGTGAAAAAGCTGACTTAAAACTCAACATTTAAAAAAATGAATATCATGACATCCGGTCCCATCAATTCCTGGCAAATAGATCTGAAAACAATGGAAACAGTGACAGAGTTTATTTTCTTGGGCTCCAAAATCACTGCCAATGGTGACTGTAGCTGTGAAATTAAGACACGCTTGCTCCTTGGAAGAAAGCCATGACAAACCAAGACAGTGTGTTAAAAAGCAGAGAAATCACTTTGCCAACAGTGGTCCGTATAGTTAGAGCTATGGTTTTTCCAGTAGTCATGTACGGATTAAGAGCTGGACCATAAAGAAGGCTGAGCACCAAAGAATGGATGCTTTCAAACTGTGGTGTTGGAGAAGACTTTTGAGAGTCCCTTGGACTGCAAGAAGATCTAATCAGTGAATCCTAAAGGAAATCAGTCCTGAATATTCATTGGAAGGACTGATGCTGAAGCTGAAGCTCCAATAGTTTGGTCAGCTGATGTGAAGAGCTGACTCATTGGAAAGGACCCTCTTGGTGGGAAAAATTGAGGGCAGAAGGAAAGGATGGCAACAGAGGATGAGATGGTTGCATGGCATCACTGACTCAATGGACAAGAGTTTGAGCAAACTCTGGGAGGTAGTGATGAACAGAGAAGCCTGGCGTGCTGCAGTCCATGGGGTGGCATATTGTCAGACACAGCTTAGTGACTGAACAACAATGATACATTCCGATATTTTTCATCAATTATTTAATCATTTTCTGCATCTGATGATTTCAGTATTTGCCAAACTTAAGAATACAGATACGCTTCTGTTATAGGTAGAGATAACATCATATGAAATACTGAATATGTATTTAAAATATTGCTTGTATTTAAAAAAAAACTATAAGTAAAAATAACTTTCTTTCCCAATTTGATTGACAACATATAAAAGACTACTAAACCTGGACCCAGACTTATTGTTTTCCATTAGTAATACCTTAAGCAAGTATCCTATTGCCTGCTGAAGATTTAAGAATTTTCTAAGTGGATAGTCATTAATGAAAGATTTTTTTTTTCTTTTATTATACTATCCTAGAAAGACAGAAGTTATTTTACATAGCAGAGTTGCATTTGTAAATGAATCACGACCTCCATTCATGAAAAGCTTTGCTGATGTACTCCTGGCATAGTGGAGATAGAAGTCAAGGTAGAGATTACAGGTTTTCCCTATAAAATTAACTTCTAGCTTTAAACTATTTACATACTTAGTGATCGGTGGAGATTCATGAGTCTGTGTATCTTAGTGCTTTCAGTGCTCTGGATCCAGGCTTTTCTAGTAGGTGTGTAGTCTCATCCTAGTGTTAATTTTTTCCTCTCCATTTTTAAAATCAGGTTGGTTGGTTTCTTATTGTTGAGTTTTTAAAATTTTTGGTATATTTTGGATAACTGTCAGATATCTTTTGCAAATACTTTCTCCCGGTCTGTGACTTGCTTTCTCATGCTTTTGATAGTGTCTTCTATAGAGCCGAAGTTTTTCATTATTTATTTCCTAGATCATCCATTTGATGTTATATCTATATGTTTGCCACCAAATTCAAGGTCACCTAGATTTTCTAATATGTTATCTCCTAGGAGATTTTAGTTTTACATTTATGTCTATGATCCATTTTGAGTTAATTTTTGTGAAAGCGTAAGGTCTGTGTTTAGATTCCTACTCTTTATATTTTTTTCTTTTAATTTTTGCATGTGGAAGTTTAGTTGTTCTAGCACCAATAGTTGGCATGGATTTTTTTTCTCCGTTGTATTGCCTTTGTTTCTTTATCAAAGACCAGTTCACTATATTTGTCTGTGTCTATTTTTCACTTCTCTTTTCTGTTTCATTGATCTCTTTGTATATTCTTTTGCCAATACCACACTATCTTTGTTAATGTGACTTTATAATAAGTCTTGAAGTTAGGTAACATCAATGCTTCAAAAAGTATTTTAAAATGAAACTCTGAACTGCTAAAAAAAAAAAAAAAGGTAGAGAAATCCTCAGAAGTGAGAAATGATGACAAAACACAAATATAAGAATGAATGAGTCTAGAGGTCTGCTCCACAACACAATAAACTATAGTTAAAAATATTGCAATGAATACTGAAAACTTTCTAAAGAAGTAAATTTCTCAGGTGCTCTCACTACACACATACAAAATAGTAACTATATGTGGATACAGTAGTTATCTTGGTTTTGTACACATTTGTCTCTATAAATGTATACCAAATCAACAGATTGTATGCTTTATATATCTGTGTGAGGACACATGCTAAGTCACTTCAGTCATATCCGACTCTTTGTGACCCCGTGGAATGTAGCCGACTAGGCTCCTCTGTCCATGGGATTCTCCAGGCAAGAATAAATGAGTGGGTTGCTGTGTCCCCCTTCAGGGGATCAAACTTGTGTCTCTTATGTCTCCTGCATTGGCAGGTGGGTTCTTTACCACTAGCACCACATGGGAAGCACCATAAATAGCACCACCTTAAATATATATACATATATAAAATTTTTATTTAAATGAAATGTTAAAAAATTAGAAAAAAATACAAAAAGAAAACTTGTAAGTGTAGCAAGTGACTGCGTAGGAGTTATCTCTCCATGGTAAGGGGGAAAGAGCTCTTTAGTAACTCCCTGAAGCAGTCAAAAATCTTTCTGAGTTGGACAGGTTAAACTCACGCCTCTAAATATTTCCCACTAACTAACTGGGATCTAAAGAACACAAACAAATTATAACAAAAGTCATTAAACACCTTGGAAATAGTGAGAATCAGAAAAAACAAACCATAGAATCAGTCCATGGCATCATGAAGGCAGTAGGTTATCAGATGCAGTAGGTTATCAGATACAGGATAAAAATAAATATCTTTAATTTGATAAAATATACAAAGTATTATGTGTCCATATACATAAAATAGTTCAGAAAAGGCATTAAAGCAATAAGAGGTGAGTAAAATTAGGAAGCTCTGAAAAATCTGGTAGCAATTCTAGAAATGAAATATGATTGATAAAATCATAACTATAATTGACATTACAAACTTCACAGATGGAGTAAACATAAAATTAGATTGACTGCAAAAAAGTTAGTGAACCTGGTTTACTCTCATTAAGCATTATTTATAAAATTAGCTATTAAATTCCAAGGACAACACACACTATTTTTGATTGTTACCTAGTGTTATAAATCTGAGATTTACTCAGAATTCACATGATCCAAAGTACTGGCATTTTTCTGTAGAGACTTAAGAAATTCTTTTGTCTTCTGGCTCTATAACTCAAAATAATATATTAGTGGGCATTCTTAACCCCTCTGAACGTGCAAAGCACTCAACTGTGGTCTCAAACAACTCTAAACTCATCAGTTGCCTTGGCAATATAGTGGATAGGGCACAAGAATCGACTCGGCAGAAGGGTCTTCATTGTCATTAACTCACTACTGCATCCTCAGAAAATCACTTAACTTTTCTGAATTTCAGTTTTCTTCCTTAAAAAATGATGTATGTTTCCTTTTGGCTATGAAAGAAGTGCATTTTCATTTGTGAATTTATATCTGAATGTAGTTAGAGTAAAATCATAAAGACTAATTCCCTATCCTTAGGCTAGTAAAAAAATACGATAAAGAGTTCTGATAGAAATCTATACTAAGAAATCAATATCTAAGATCTATTCTTAATATTATGTGGTAGCTGCCTAAGGAGAAAAGAGGACAGAATGTAATTTGTTGGGCAACCAGAGTACTCCCTAAGGACTTCCTGTATCTCATTGTGTCTTCACAACATCCTGGGAAGAAAACTATAATTATATTCCCCCTCACTTTTCCTGGAGAATAAAACTAAAGTTTTGAGCTTATGTAAGAGTCATATAAATTTGAACCTACATTTGGCTGAATCCAAAGCCCACAGTGTTTCCACTTCATCAAGAAGCCATATTTTCCCATGAAATTTCCCTTAATGTCAGATTTCTGAATATGGAAATAAGTGACATTTAAAATGGTCTTAATATACCAGCTGTAATAAATAACACAGAATTTCTTTTTCTCTTGTGGATAGCTTTTGGAAAATAAGGAATTATTTTGAAATAACATTTTCCATATTTTGTCTCTGAGGAATTTGTCAGTTTCTTCTAAACCTATTCAAATGTTAAATTACTGGGATAAAAAAGAACAATGGACCTTCCAGCCATAGGAAATTATGTATGAGTTGGTCAAAAACACAGTAATCTATAATGCTATAGTTTTCCTATCATAAATG
>SJYQ01000318.1:1142517-1173342 GCA_006410935.1 Redunca redunca
CTTGAGTTACTTTAAACATATTAAAGAAATATTTTAAATATTAAGATACTCAAATATATAAATTAAGCATAGGAATAGAAATATTTACTAAATAACATATCTGAACACTTATTCTTCTAAAATTAAAAGAAATATATCAAAGGAAAAAGACATAGAGTTAAAGTTAGGGGATATTTAAAATGTAAAGCCTTGGTTTCAATATACTGTCTGATAAGACAAGTAGTTTAAGGAAAAAAATGCATAAATTTGAATGTAACACTCATGCCAAGAATAAGAACTCATTTCATGAGACAGAAATTTGTATAGTGGTATACATGCAACTACATGAGAATGGACACGAGCACAGCATGAGATTGGAAAGCAGCTTCAAAGTATTACAGCACCACAAACACAGATAATTCCATTTCCATATAAGCGTGTCATTCATAAGCAGCAATTCTGGGAGCTAACTTTGAGTTTTATCTAAACTTCGAGTTTAGCATCTGGCTGATGACAAAATGTTGACTCTATGGTAAATAAGTTTTAATTTCTCAGGATTAAATCCAAATATTTCTTCTGATAGTAATTCAGAAAACTAATCTACGAATAGTAATTGATATAATCTTTTCTCTTTAGGAAAATCTCTTATATAATTTAAGGTTACTGGTGCAAAGAACCATAGGACACATTTTAGAAAACTTCAAGGGATAATTTTACTTCCATCTAACATGGACAAAACACTGAAAAATTGTCAGAATGACGAATCTCAGAATCACAAAAATTATAGGAAATTAATTCATGCTCCATATTAGTATTTTTATTCTTTTTGAATAAAGTTGCAAAATAAACTTTATCTTTACAAAATATATATCAATATCTGAGAATATTTTCTCTCTAAGTGGAGGATAAAACTAAGTTAATTTTTATAATTAGATTATTACTGGAATGTTTAAAGATATCAGTTTCTTCTTTAATTCATGCTTCAATGGGCTACCCAAGTTCAAGACCTTCTACAGAATGAAGAAAAGAAATGACAAGGGATAGCATATACATTGGGGGTGGTAGGTTAATGCCAGAAGTGTGACTGATTGATTGACTGACATGACTTTAAAAAATCTGGATTAAAGCTGCCTATCAAATTTGTCCAGCTAAAATTTAGAGTAGAATGGATTATTGACCAGAATCTGTGTCTTGTCTATTCAGGTATATGCATTTACCTTCACCTGAAAAATCTCTTTCCATGGAAAAATGATCAGCTAAGTAGAATAATAAATTTCCCCAATACACATACACCATATTTTAAAATATAATGTTTCAAAGTATATGGAGTTACTATAATCAAATTCTAATTTGTACAGATTTCATTGTAAATGACTACTTCTCCTGATAATAGAAATAGCTAATGTGTATTGAGCTTACTATGTATTAGATACTATTCCCAGCATTTTATATGTACTGATTTATTTACTCAGCTCTGAACTCTGCATTATTTACCTTATAATACCAATTTCATAAATGAGGAAACAGACACTGAAAGATTGAGGGTGTGATAGAGTCATACCTGTAGCAAGGGGCAGAGTTGGAATTTAAACCTAGATAGTCTGGCTCCATAGCTCATTCTCTTAACTGTTAGGTTGAGTATTGTTTTTAAACTAAAATAATGATTTGAAAAAGTCTTATGGAAGATAATGAAGCTTTGGGGAAAACACATGGGATCCCACAGTTTTATTAAGTTGCTATAAAATATCAATGGAATATGGAAATCATGTAGTTTTCTTTAAACACAAAAACAAGTAGTGACTTTATTACCCATCTCTTCTAGAAAATGTTTCAAAAACTATGAAACCATAAAATGAAAGGATGCTATTTATAACGAGGAAATTTTCAAAATCCAAGACTTCACAGCTGGTGGAGCTTAAGTAGGAAATGATTAAATGAATTCCAAAGTGTGCTAAGTAGATCTAAAGGGTGGCTGAGACAGTGGGACCTAAAGCTTGGATGTGAACACTAAATGAGTTGTAAGTTTAACTTGGGAATAGGCCAATATCTGACTTTGACTAATAGCAATTGGCAGGAAGAGTGTTTCTGAGACTCCAAAGATATTTCTTTTTTAGAGTCAGAACTGCTTATTAATTCAACAAATACTTACTGAATGCCTAGTATAGATGAATCTAATAATGTGGCTAGGTTCTGGAGATGGGAGGAAACAGAAATATGACTAAAACTTGATCCCTAACTTTAGAAAGATTTATAGTCAGTGCAGGAAATAGACAAAAACATATAGTTATAGGAGAGTATTAAGCAGTCACGACAGAGGCCTGCGGGAAGCTTGGTGTTACTAGGAATGCCTTACAGATGAAATGACATTTATTTATCTGGGTCATGAAGGATAAGTAAACGTCTGAAACTAGAAAGGTGAGGAAAAGCATTAAAGATAAAGAAAGTGGCATGAAAATATGAAGAGCAGGGCATTTTTTGGAAAGAACAAGCACTCTATTATAGTTGGGGATATACTGAAGTAGTTCAATATGGTTACAGAGTATTTGGGGGAGAAATGATACAAGGTGGAAAGGTATGCTGGGAACAGTATGTAAAGGGTATTGTACGTTTAAGACCTTGGAATTTGTACTAGGGGAAACAGAAAGACACTGTGAAGTTTAAACAGCGGTGTGCTGTGTGAAGAATAGCAGTTTAGAAAGTCACTGCTGTGCAAGTATAGAAGATAGCATTGGTAACATTAGGAGATGCGTGAATATTATAAAGGTGACCGTGACAATATTGCAGGGCAAGAGACACTGCAGGCCGTGGCTGACGCGGGGGTAGTGCCTACACTTAACAAATACAAACGTGAACAGAATTAAGAATGATTCTCGTTTATCTAGGTTAAGCGAGTGGATGATGGCTGATGCTCCTAACAGAGACAGCAAAAAGGATCAAACAGGTGGGTGGAGTCGAATGTACATATACACATCATATCAGAGATACTGGGTTTCAAGTGCCCAGGAAAAAATCAAAGGGTGAAGGATGGAGGTGGATATTTAGTTGTCACTGGCTATAAACATAAGTTATATGAGAGAATTAGGTGTTATACGCTTGATCTTTTCATCACACCTTGGGAACAGGCCTGATCTGTACCTCCGTGATGTTTTCTTTTGCCTATTTATATGTCTCATCAACTGGACTCGAGGTTAGTTTTTAAAGGCAAAATTATGTCTACTCGTCTTTGTATCCCCTCACCTACTATAATGTCAGGCCAAGCAAATATCTGTTGTATTTGTAAATAAATATGTGGATTGAACATAGAATAACATCAGACACACACAAAACTTTAAGGGATGCTTGTCTTTTAGGAACAGAAATAGGCAGAGAAGACAAATAAAGAGGAGTAGTAAGACAACTAGGAGAACCAGGAGAGAACTGGAGTGAGGGTGTAACGGGAGAAAAATTCTAGGGAGAGAAATTCCCAAAGAAATGGCAAGTAGAAAGAGGGTAGAAAAGAGGTTCCTGAGTTCAGCAATTAAGAGGTTAACACTGATTACTGAATGAAGGTAGTTTGAGTACAATGATGAGAATGTGACCAGAATGTATACTCTGCATAGCTTTATGAAAGGACTGTACATGAGATTATAAATTTCAGTTTATTAGTTGGTCTCTTGTTAGGCTGAGTTTCTAAATCAAGAACTGATTTTTACTTCTGCTTCCAGCCTCAAGTACAATAAAAGAAAGCAGAAGCTTAAAAATGGTTTTTTTTTTTTTTTTGGAGAATAAAAAATGCTAAATAAACAAAAGGGGAGAAATGAAGACACTAATTAGACTGCCTAAGAAGTCTGATAAAAAAGAGAGATGGACAGATGGGGTAGTGGCTTGAAAAGGAGGTAACATCACATTTTCAATAATAAAGATGCAACTTATTCATAGGCTGACTTTAAGCAATATATATAATACAGGTAGAAATTTAAGAAACAAGGCAGAAAACAATTAAACGTGAGAACATCACAGGATCTGCAGAATAACATCCACAGCAAGGATAAAAAGTTTAGCCTTGGAAAGAAAGCGAGGCCACTATTTAAGGAGAGAGTTATACTGAAGTTTGGAATGTCAATGGGAATAAAAATGATTGCTGCCACATACTGAACACTGGGCTAAGCAATGGTTTCGCTCCTTACAATTGCTCTATGGGGTGAGTATTATTCTTTTCATTCAATAGGTGAGAAGTAACTTAAACACAGGCTTCCCAGGTGGTGCCACTGCCTGCCAACACAGGAGGTGCAAGAGACGTGGGTTTGGTCCCTGGGTAGGAAAGATCGCCTGAAGTAGGAAATGGCAATCCACTCCAGTATTCTTACCTGGAAAGTTCCAGGGGCAGAGGAGCCAGCAGGCTACAGTCCATGGGGCTGCCAAGAGTCAGACACGACTGGGCACGTGACTTAAAACACACTCATACCTTGTGATCGCTGTTTCTCCACCTCCCCCTTACGTCTTCATGTCTACCGTGTTCAGCCTGCTCCAGGGCTACCATCTCCATGCTGGACTACCGCACTGACCTAACTTTTCTCATCACGTTCACTCCTGTTTCCTTTCTATCTGCTCTCCATACCACATGTTTCATAATCATGACTTGAAGAACACATCTCGCCATTTCATCGTCTGCTTATAATGACTATTGTTCTTGGAATACAGAAAGCCAAATCCTTGACATGGACTAATAAGGACAAATTAAAACTTCTCTGTCCTCCACAGTGACTGCGACAATTTATACTCCCACCAACAGTGCAAGAGGGTTCTCTTTTCTCTGCCCCCTCTCCAGCATTTATTGTTGGTAGATGTTTTGATGATGACCATTCTCATCAGTGTGAGGGTGTACCTCACTGGAGTTCTGATTTACACTGACGTTTACACTACCATCTATAAAATAGATAGCTAGTGGGAACCTACTGTTTAGCACAGAGAACTCAGTTCAGTGCTCTGTGGTGACCTAGATGGGTGGGCTGTGGGTAGGTGTGAAAGGGAGGTTCAGGAGGGAGGGGATATAGGAATACATATATCTGGTTCACTTCACTGTACAGCAGCTGTTGTTCAGTCATTAAGTTGGGTCCGACTCTTTGTGACCACATGGACTGCACAGGATTCCCTGTCTTTCACTATCTCCCAGAGTTTGCTCAGATTCATGCCCATTGAGTCAGTGGTGCTATTCCAGTAAAAAGATTAATACCTCCCCTCCAAAAAATTAAGATATAAAGTTGCTCTGTCCCCTGCCAACTTCTCCAGCTTCATCTGACTTCTTGTTCTCTGGCCAAACCAGCCTTCTTTCAATTCCTTTAATGGCCAAGGCTACTCTATCTTCAGGGCCTTTCATCAGGCCCAACTTTGGCCTGGAACACTCTTTATCCACAACTTCTCTGGTTGTCTTGTTAGTCCTACCCAATCTTCAAATTCAGTTCTAGAGTCACTTCTTCCCTAAGTTCATAATGAGTTTCCCTTACTTTTCCTCAATAGAATTTTATTCTGATGTGTCATTATACACTTCAGTTCAGCTCAGTCACCCAGTTGTGTCTGACTCTTTGCAACCCCACAGACTGTAGAACGCCAGGCCTCCCTGTCCATCACCAGCTCCCAGAGTTTGCTCAAAATCATGTCCATTGAGTTGGTGATGACATCCAACCATCTGATCCTCTATCATCCCCTTCTCTCCCCACCTTCAATCTTTCCCAGAATCAGGCTCTTTTCCAGTGAGTCAGTTCTTCGTATCAGGTGGCCAAAGTATTGGAGTTTCAGCTTCAGCTCAGTCCTTCCAATGAATATTAAGGACTGATTTCCCTCAGGATGTACTGATTGGATCTCCTTGCAGTCCAAGGGACTCTCAAGAGTCTTCAACACCATAGTTCAAAAGCACCAATTCTTCAGTGCTCAGCTTTCTTTATAGTCCAACTCTCACATCCGTACATGACCACTGGAAAAACCATAGCCTTGACTAGACGGACCTTTGTTGGCACTTATACACTTATATGAATGTTAATAAATGTCAGTCACCCTCTTCCCTACTTCTCTCAGACAGTGAACCCCATTATTTATGGCTTGTGTTTATTTCATTCACCACTGTATCCTCACCTCCTTACACAATGCCAAGCACGTGACAGATATTCAATAAAGATGTATTGCTAGGTTAAACAGGAAAGACAAGGAAATGAATCTGAGTTCCATTCTCAATTTATACTTTAAAGGCAATTATATTCAATCACATTGGTCTTTTATTCCACTGCTGGCCTGCATATATCTTGATGTTTTCATTTTTGAAATTTCTGTATATTACCTTTTGGCCTCACAAGAGAAAAGAGAAAGATTTAGTCCTTTTATAACATGTCAACCATAAACACATATACTTCTTTTTCCCATTTCTCAGACAAATAACAATTTTTTGGCTAGATCACAATTTAGTATTTAACTATTTATGATAATGTAAATATCATTTGTACCCGAGCCTTAAATATGAGCCATGGGTGCTGTATGTGTTAGTTTCTCAGTCATGTCTGACTACGACCCTTTGTAGCCCACCAAGCTCCTCTATCAGTGGGATTTTTCAGGCAACAATCCTGGAGTGGGTTGCCATTTTCCTCCTCCAGGGGACCTTCCCAAACCAGGGGCTGAATCTGTGTCTCCTGTATCTTCTGCACGGTAGGCGGATTCTGGATTCTTAACCCACTGGGGTTAAGAACTGAGTCATCGGGGAAGCCCAGTTCAGTTCAGGTCAGTAGCTCAGTCATGTCTGACTCTTTGTGACCCAGGAAGGGTTAATAGCTAGTTCTATGGTTTTCCTATAGTTGCAAGGAAGTGTGAGGATTTAATCCTCCAGTAAAGTAATTGTTAGAATTTAATCTCTACTGAATCCAATAAATGAGAATTTAGCTGTACCAGACCAAGCCCTCATTATTGAGATTGTTTACTGAGCTGTAAGTAACCAATATGGATAAAATGCAACTGCACTCTAGCTATATACCTGCCAGTGCACTGGGTTACTAGCTGATCATATACCTGAGAAGACTATATGACTAATTAACAGTAAAAATCTACTGGGATCATCAGAGATGATGGATTGCTTTAACTCAGTTTATCTACACACTCACAGACTTGACTCGACTCATGCCCACACATTTCCTAAGTGCCAAATGGAATGGTTAGGACACCATGGGTTGTGCCCAGATGTCACAATGTCCTCGTTATAATCAACAGGTTTTGAGGTCTCTTTTCCTTTGTCTTTCCTTGCTGCTGCTGCTGCTGCTAAGTGGCTTCAGTCGTGTCCGTCTCTGTGCGACCCCAGAGACGGCAGCCCACCAGGCTCCCCCCTCCCTGGGATTCTCCAGGCAAGAACACTGAAGTGGGTTGCCATTTTCTTTCCTTAAAGTTAGGTAAATTTGGTGTTGTGTGAAGCCTATTACATTTCATTCATTTAACTTTTGATTTGAATTCAAAACATACAGCTTCCAATAGAAAAAAAAATAGCATAACAGTTATGGTTTACATTTCCTTCCTTGTGTAACTGATCATTTATTTAACCAATTTTTTATATCTAGTTAATTTTCTTTGTACTGTCATCAGTGTTCAAGTTCTCTGTTAGAAGGGTGCATCTACCGCAGATTCATGAATGAGCATTCTGCACACACATCCACACGTACATGCTCAGTCACTCGTGTCCAGCTCTTGGCGACCCCATGGGCTGTAGCCCGCCAGGCTCCGCTATCCATGGGATTGTCCAGGCAAGAATGTCAGAGTGCGCTGGTATTTCCTGTCCTGGGGGATGTTTCTAACCCAGGAATCGAACCCGAGTTTCCAGCGTCTGCTGCACTGGCAGGCAGATTCTTTATCGCTGAGCTACCGGGGAAGCCTCCACACACATATCTATAGGTCATTCCCAAGCTCTTTTCCTGAGCACTGTATCTCATATTGAATATGTTGGAGCATGTTCATGACGAGACAACGAAAAAAATATTTGCTTCCCAGAGATGTTTGTCAGTATGGAGTATCTACTCTTGAAACCCGTGTGTGCTCTCATCTTGGCATCGCTCTTGGCCATCCCTTTGTTTCTCTCACTAGATCGCATGTGTTCTTTTTCATGGTTTACCTCTCCATCTTTGTGGAGTGGTTCCTCCAGTAGCTTCCAGACCAAGGCTGCAAGGGACATACTTTAAGACTTGATATGCTTTTATATTTTTAAATTTTATTAATAATTCACCTGTTTATAGAATTATGGACTTCTCTAGTGGCTCAGATGGTACAGAATCTGCCTGCAGTGAGGGAGAGCCAGGTTGGGAAGATCCCCTGGAGAAGGAAATAGCTACCCACTCCAGTATTCTTGCCTGGAGAATTCCATGGACAGAGGGGCCTAGTGCTCTACAGTCCATGGGGTTGCAAAGCCTCTGACACGACTTAGCAGCTAATACTTTCACTTTTTTTTTTTTTCCACTTATAGATTTCTAGGTTAAAAATAACTTTGCTCAATGATGTTGAATATACTATTCCATCATCCTTTAGGGTTCAAGATTAATGTGGGGAAGTCCAATGCCTTTTAGATAACTGATCCATTGCGTAAGATCTGTTTCTCTTTCTAGAGGATTTTTAAAGTCTTTCCTTTGTCCCTGGTTTTATGACATCTTCTAAGATATGCTACAAAGGTGATTTTAACCTTATTCCTTTTTCCTAACATGATCTAGAAACTGGAAATTCCCTTAGTTTGGGGAATTGGGGGGAATGATTTCTCTGACAGCTTCCTTCAATCTGTTGTTGTGCTCTTTCTGGAACTTCTATCAATTACTAAGGTGGGACCTCCTGGACTAAGTCTCTTTTCTTTATGTTCTCTCTCATGTTTCTTGTCACTTTGTAATTTTGCTCCAGTTTCTGGCAAGTTTCTTTAACACTACCTTCTAACTTTATCTTTTGTCAAGATTTCATTTTTGATACCATATCTTTATTTTCAAAGACATTTTTTAGTTCTCTGAACTCCCTCTTTCTTATCCTAGCATCTCATTCTTATTTCATGGATGCAATATTTTCTTGTCTCTAAAAATATTCATGGTATTTTTGAAGATTTTTTTCACCTGAAGTTGACTGTGTTTGTTACTTTTTCTTAAGTTTCTTTCAGATGTTTCAGTTTAGTTTAGATCAGTCTCTCACTCGTGTCCGACTCTTTGCGACCCCATAGACTGCAGCATGCCAAGCCTCCCTGTCTATCACCAACTCCCAGAGTTTACTCAAACTCATGTCCATTGAGTCAGTGATGACATCCAACCATCTCATCCTCTGTTGTCCCCTTCTCCTCCCACCTTCAATCTTTCCCAGAATCAGGGTCTTTTCTAATGAGTCAGCTCTTCGCATCAGGTGGCCAAAGTATTGGAGTTTCAGCTTCAGCATCAGTTATTCCAATGAATATTCAGGACTGATTTCCTTTAGGATGGACTGGTTAGATTTCCTTGCAGTCCAAGGGACTCTCAAGAGTCTTCTCTAACACCACAGTTCAAAAGTTCAGATGTTTGAGAATCTTCATTTGTGTGGTTACATCTAGAGTGCGCCTATAAAACTGATAAGAAACTGTAAATTAACTTCTTAGGAGGATAAAACAAGTGTGTGATGTCAATCATTCCAGGGTCACCTACATGAATCATATATTGGCGAGGGTTTTCAGATCCATCATCTTCACCTGGAAGACCTTGGATTATCATTTAATTTTCAAAACATCATGAGAAGTAATGATATGTGCTTTCAATCTTTACAGAAGAAAACAAAAACATGGAGCATACGGCCAGTGAGTATTTATTTTTATTTTATTTTATTTTATTTTATTTTATTTTTTTAATTTATTAGTTTATTAATTTATTTATTTTAAGTATTTATGCAAGATTCATACTGGAGTCTTCTCAGTCCAAATCCATTGTTACTTCATTATCTCATGTAGCCTTCTTTAGATAAAAACCTGCAGTCCTCAATGATGAACTTTCTAAGATACGGTAATAATTAATCTGACACCTTGATAGGATTATTAGCTATCCCAGAAATACAGGAAGTGTCCAGGGCAGCAAGTTAATAGGCAGCTGACACGTGGACAGACAGGATTCTTTTAGGGAACAAGGGACAATACAGATAAAAGGTGCCATGAGCTTCTCCCAGAGCCACTCTCCTCCCGCATTTTGTCTCTAAAGTTTTGGCTCAGGAATCCAGACATCATCCTTATTTTCCTTATGACCGCACAAAGCAGCAGGTAGAGAGCTGGGTGGCATGAGTGCCCTGATTTCTTTTTTTTTTTTTCATTTATTTATTTTAAATTAATTTTTATTGGAATATGGTTGCTTTACAATGATGTGTTAGTTTCTCAGTTCAGTTCAGTCACTCAGTCGTGTCCAGCTATTTGCAACCCCATGGACTGCAGCACGCCAGGCTTCCCTGTCCATCACAAACTCTCAGAGCTTGTTCAAACTCACGTCCAACGAGTCGGTGATGCCATCCAACCATCTCATCTTCTGTTGTCCCCTTCTCCTCTTGCCTTCAATCCAGGATCAGGGTCTCTTCCAGTGAGTCAGCTCCTCACATCATGTGGACAAAGTGTTAGAGCCTCAGCTTCAGCATCAGTCCTCCTGAGGAACATTCAGGGTTGATTTCCTTTAGGAGTGACTTGTTTGATCTCCTTGCTGTCCAAGGGACTCTCAAGAGTCTTCTCGAGCACCCCGGTTTGAAAGCATTAGTTGCTTATTTTATACATAGTATATAAGTGTCAATCCCAGTCTCCCAATTCCTACCATCTGCCTTCTTTCGCCCTTGCTATCCATATACTTGTTCTCTATAACTGTGTCTTGCTTCTGCTTTAAGTTTTGTCGGGTATAGACTTTCATGATGAAACTTACTTTCTTTTAGCACTTTGAAGATATCATTACATTGTATATTAGTCAGCTTGGGCTGCCATAATAAGATACCTCAGTCTGAGTACTTAAACAGAGATATATGTTCTCACAGTTTTGGAGCCTAGAAGTCCCAGATCAAGGTTGTTGGCAACTTGAGTCTTTCAGAGGCCTCTCTCCTTGGCTTGCAGATGGCCCCCTTCTTGCTGTGTCCACACATGACCTTTCCTCTGTCAGGATGTATACACTCCTTGTGTCTTTTCCTCTTCTAATAACATTATCAGTTCTATTGGATTGGGGCCCCACTCATCTGACCTCATTAAATCTTAATTAACTCCTTAAAAGGCCTTTTCTCCAAAGTCAGATTGAGATTTAGAGCTTCTACCCATGACTTTTGGGAGCATATGATATTTAATAATTGTCTTTTGACTTTCCTAACTTCTATTAATAAAGAATAGCTTCATTATTATTGCTACTTGGAAGATAATAAACTTTTTTTTTCCTTTTTTAAAATAAAAAAAAATTATTTATTTATTTTAATTGGAGGCTAATTACTTTACAATATTGTAGCGGGTTTTGCCATACATTGATATGAATCAGCCATGGGTGTACATGTGTTCCCCATCCTGAACCCCCCTCCCACCACCCTTCCCACCCCATCCCTGTGCACCAGCCCTGAGCACCCTGTCTCATTCATCAAACCTGGACTGGCAATCTATTTCACATATGGTAATATACACCTTTGAATGCTATTCTCTCAAATCATCCCACCCTTGCCTTCTCTCACAGAGTCCAAAAGTCTGTTCTTTACATCTGTGTCTCTTCTGCTGTCTCTCATATAAGGTCATTGTTACTATCTTTCTAAAGTCTATATATATGCGTTAATATACTGTTAATATACAGGAACACACTGTATTGGTGTGTTCCTTTCTGACTTACTTCACTCTGTATAATAGGCTCCAGTTTCATCCACCTCATTAGAACTGATTCAAATTTCTTTTTAATAGCTGAGTAATATTCCACTGTGTATATGTACCACAGCTTTCTTATCCATTCATCTGCTGATGGACATCTAGGTTGCTTCCATGTCCTAGCTATTATAAACAGTGCTGCGATGAACATTGGCGTACATGTGTCTTTCAATTCTGGTCTCCTTGGTGTGTATGCCCAGCAGTGGGATTGCTGGGTTGTATGGCAGTTCTATTTCCAGTTTTTAAGGAATCTCCACACTGTTCTCCATAGTGGCTGTTTGCATTCCCACCAACAGTGTAGGAGGGTTCCCTTTTCTCTGAATCCTCTCCAGCATTTATTGTTTGTAGATTTTTGGATAGCAGCCATTCTGACCAGTGTGAGATGGTACCTCATTGTGGTTTTGATTTGCATTTTTCTGATAATGAGTGATGTTGAGCATCTTTTCATGTGTAATAAACTTTTTTTTTAATGGATCTGAAAATTTTTTTTCTCTTTATCTTTGGCTTTTTAGTGTTTTTACTGTAGTGTGCTACAGTGTGGTTTTCCTTGTATATGTTTTCTTTGTAGTTTATGGAATTTTTTGAATCCATAAATTGAGGTTTTACCTCACCTTAGTAAATCCTCAAATACTTACTCTTCAGATATTATTTCTATATCATTCTCTCTCACCTTTTTCTTGAACTATAATTACATGTGTGTTAGATATTTTTGCTGCATCTCACATCTCTTTTTTCTGTATTTTCCATTCTTTCTTATTTTGTGCTTCAACTTTGATATTTTTTCATAGCTATTGTCCTTCCAGTAATTCTCCCTTCAGTTTTGATTAATCTGTGGTTAAACCCACACACTGAGTTCTTTATTTCAGTTATGCTACTTTTAAGCTATCAACTTGCCATTCAGATATTTTTATAGCTTTAATATGTACACTGAAATTCTAAATTTTTTATTCTATACCCCTAAAATTATTATGTGTCTTCATTTTAAAGCCTTCATTATCTGAAATCTCCTTAGCTCAATTTCTGTTGTTTATTGTTTCTCATGGTGTTCAGTGATGTTTCGTTCTCCTTCTATGCCTTTTTTTTTTTTTTTTCTTTAGCATGTGCCAAAAATTATACAGGAAAAAAAAATGTAGAGATAATTTGAAGCTTGAGATGATGGTATCTGTTTTGGGACATGGTTTATATTTGTTTCTGGCAACAGGTTAGCAGAAAAGTCCCAGTTCACCAAGAGTAGTGACATTATCAAAAGTTTTGCTCAGTTTCTCAGTTCTTGAGATGTCCTTCTTGACTTATAAGTCTTAACTTACTTGTTAGTTCTTGAATGACTTCAACTTGTTTTCTTTTTTTAAACTACATTTTCTAGCTTTTAAAGCTGATCTCAGAAGGAGAGGTGGTTTGAATTAAATAGTCCTCTATTACCAGAAGTGTAAACCCTCTTGTATTTTTAAATAAAAAATAAACTAATAATATCCAACAGCCTATATATCAGGGTTACTTTCAAAGAACTCTAAAAATTCTGAAATCCCTTTCCATTTTTATCCATATACACATCATATATGTGAAATATATATATAGCCTATATGTCAATTATATATATATATATTATATACTTATATATGATATATGTAAGTAATAAATGAATTACTTAGATATATTAGTGATAGTGAAAAAAAGTGTTAGTCCCTCAGTCATGTCCAACTGTTTGCAAACCCATGGACTATTAGGTTACCAGGCTCTGCTGTCTATGGAATTCTCCAGGCCAGATTACTGGAGTGGGTAGCCACTCCCTTCTCCAGGAGATCTCAACCCAGAAATTAAACCTGAGTCTTGTGCATTGTAGGCAGGTTCTTTACTGTCTGAGCCACCAGCAAAGCCTAGGAAGTTTAATCAGCTCTCTCTGGTCATGGATTGCCATTCCCCAAAATCCCACTTATCTACAGACAAATATTTTTTTAAACTGCAGTTTGTTTTATGCTTCACTAGACATCTCTAATCACATTTTTTTTTTCCCCCTGTGGAAAGTTGAAGTGATTCCAAACTTTATACTACAAAATAGTATGATAGTGCCTAAAATATATTTGAGTGAAGTAGCTCAGTCGTGTCTGACTTTTTGCGACCCCGTGGACTGTAGCCCGCCAGGCTCCTCTGTCCATGGAATTCTCCAGGCAAGAATACTGGAGTGGGTTGCCATTTCCTTCTCCAGGGGATCTTCTCAACCCAGGGATCGAACCCAGGTCTCCTGCATTGCAGGCAGACACTTTATCCTCTGAGCCACCAGGAAAGCCCCAAAATATATTTAGGGAGTTTTAATTATAAGCAAGTCTCTTCTTAGGAGCATACCTTTCAGGTAGTCTTTGGTTACTGGAATTAATTTGCCAGCTCTTAATACCTAATTGTGTTGGCACTATTAGCAAGTACTCTATACAGTAACACAAGTATATGGTAACACAAGACCAACAAATAAACAATATATATAATGTGACTCTGTGCTCTAAACTGGTATTAAAAGGAGGAAAGCTTGAGAAGAAAATGCTTGTAATCATACAGTAAAAGTATCGTAAGAGAACATGGTTTGTTTAGAAATGCTCTGGAGTAAAAATTATAGACATTAAAGTCTTTTAATGACTTCAATACTCAGAAATTTAATACAAAAATATTTGAACTTCTATGAGATATAAAGACATATGGTATGTGTGAATCTTCAGTTTTAAAGAAAAATAGAAAGTATGTTAGTGATGACAGCATCAAACTGGGAATGATGAAAGTCTGACTTTAAAGTGAAGTGAAATTGTCCTAGGGATTGGAGGAACTAAGACTGAACCTGCCTCTTTTTGAAGGCTGTTGGGCCAGATCCTTTTTTTTTTCTCCCTAGCTTGACTAGCATCCTTTCTTGGCCAAAACTAGAAGTCCAAATTTGGCATTGGCTTCAGGAGTAGCAAATTTAAATTTTAGCAGATTAGAGCAGTAAAGTAATTAATGTATTCAATATGATTAAAATAAAATTAAAATGTCAGTTATGACTGGAAAAAGAGGAATAAATAAAACAAAAATATAGTGTTTATTTTTGGTCTGTATGGAGAGATTCTCATCTATACGAAAATTAGAATAGGTGCTTGAAAATACGATCACTCCTAGAATCTAAAAGATTTGGTACTTAATAATGTTAGGTAATCATAATGAAACTATATGAGATAGCAGCTAATTACAGGTCAAAAAACATATTTATCACCATTTTGACACTAAACTGTTTCTTAATTTATATTAATGCAAGCTATAGTGAAAGTAAAAGTTATGTCATCATGTCCAGCTATTTGCAACCCCATGGACTATACAGTCCATGGAATTCTCCAGGCCAGAATACTTGGGTAGCCGTTCCCTTAGAAAGGAATTAAAAAAATTATTTTTTCCCAGAGTTTTGGTCAGTTTTTAAATTTTTTTCTTAAATATTTTGATTCTAAACTTGTATACATTATAGGATAACCCAAGAACCTGTGTTCCTTAATGTTTTCATTTTGTTTGATTTTTGCTAGTTTGTTTTGATAAAGAAATTATGTCCATTTCCCTTTAGGCATATACTGTTTGTGTGATCTTGGGCAAGTTACTTATCAAACTCTCAAAACCAGTTTCCTCTCTAAAATATTGACAGTCATAATATATAAGAGCTTCTGGGAAGACTGAATCAGAGAATTTAAGTAGAACTCATAGCACAGTACCTAGTAAGAAATGCAATGAATATTACTAATTGCAAATAAAACGAAACAAAAGAAGCCCCACACTTATCCTTTAAAAGTAACTGTTGCCAAAGATTACGAGTTTTGAGCACCCACCTGTATCTATAATGTGTACTTCAAGCATTTCCCAAGTTGAATCTCATTTAATTCTCAACAACTAGAAACTGTTAGTATTTAATTTTACAAGTGAAAAATAATGCTACACAGGGGAGGTAAATAATGTTCCCAGGCACACAGTCAATAAAAGGAGTAATCATGATTCAAACTGTGTTTGACTAACTATAGAATCTACACCTGTGAAAGTGAAAGGGTGAAAGTATTAATCGTTCAGTCATGATCAACACTTTGTGACCCCATGGACTGTAGCCCACCAGGCTTCTCTGTCTATAGGATTCTCAAGGCAAGAATACTGAAGTGGGTTGCCATGCCCTCCTCCAGGGGATCTTTCCAATCGAGGGATCGAACCTGGGTCTCCAGTGTTTTCTGCATTGACAGGTGGGTTGTTTACCATCTGAGTCACTATCAAGCTATGCCTCTTTTTACATTAGAGTGTTATCAGGCTCCAAATTGAACATTTGAAACAAACAAAAAAGGAAATTTGGTGGGAAATATTTAAGGCAATAATTAAGAAAGTTTTTCAAATTTTAAGGCAAGATTAGATATTGAAACCTAAGTAGAAATAATAGGTGATATAGAATAAACCAAGACAGGTACCAGACATGATATTAATATAAGTAAAAATAAGCAAATAAATCAAGCAAATCAATGCTGAATCTATAAAATGCTCAGGCTCTTAGTTTCATATCATAGGAAAAACTAACTAGTATCTGACACATAGTTATCCTCAGAACAGATGTGGTTAAAAATTCTTCAACCTTTAGGTCTGAGTCAAGGGTCTAAATCTGGCAGCTAGACAAAAATTGCCAACAACTCATGAACAAAGAAAAATATAAGGACATTTCATAAAACATGGCCTGTTAATAGGGTATAATTATTTACCTTATGTCATTTAATATAATGACATTTCATGTTAAATATTCCCTAAATTTAAGCATATTTTAAATCCCAGACCAATAGGATATAACTACCATCCACTCTGTCTTGCTAGTGACCTCCAGATAAAGACAACAAAAATAATCAAAGCATTTTAGTAAAATTTATAAGATGAATCATGAAAACCCCACATAGGCAATATTGAAAAGTAGATATGTATTTTTACTTTTTTTTTTTTTTTACAAAATCAGATGTTTTATAAAATATTTTATATTATAGAAAAAATTCAAATAATACTATCATCTAATTCCAACAAAGCCAATGAAATTATTACAGTGCCAGCATACAACTATTCCACTATTGAGAAATCATTCAATCTAAATCTATAGTAAAATTTAATTCTGATCTCCCTCACTTTTGGGGGGTAAGATATTCAATTAATTTTATTTGAATTTTTTAAGGGAAAACAGTTTTTCTCATGTTTTAAAATTAGATTGTGGTGATACTTATTAGATTAAAATTATATTTCTGTTGGGTAACTGTAAATATATTGACATTTATCCAATTATATTCAGAAAGGGTGCATCTTACACTCTGTGAATTGTAACTAGGAACACCTGGTTAAAAACGCGCCCTCCAGTGGGAAGCCGTGGTTAGTCAGGTAGCTAACTTGGAAGCTGCCTGGCTTCTAAGCAGCCAGAAGATACAGAATGTGAGACTAGGAGGTGGGTGAGACCAGAGCTGCAGTTAAAGATAACATGGTGTTCAATCTGGCCGGAAATGATTAAATCATCTTTGCCTCACTCTTTTCCCACTAAAAAAAAAACAGGCAGAAATAAACATTAGGGAAAATAATTTTCTGCTACTTACATTTTTGCCAAGCCCATTCTTAAAAAAAAAAAAAAAAAAGCCTTAAAGCAACTATTAGACACTAGAATATAAGCTGCATACATAAAAAGCATTCAGTGAAATTAATGACATGCTTCCAAATGCAGCTGAGGTTTAAAAAGAAGCAAGTAAACTAAACACATTTCACACTGAGTAAAAAAAACAAAACTGCATGTCATATCAGAGAGCATGTTTGGCAATGTTTCATTTTATTTCTATCACTACTATAGTACAAAAGTCAATAAATACAGTGTATGCTTATATGCCATTCTTGATCGTAACATTCACCTTTCATATGTCAGAGAGCAGGTTGAGATAGATTCCTTCTTTCTGATTCTGAAGTACATGTTAATTTAAAGGGCAAAAATGCCCTAATTATCTTTCTTCCTAGGCATATACTTCCTAAAGTAATGATGCTACAACTTAACAGGTAAGATCTATGGAGCTGTTATTTATTTTAGCGGAATTTCTATTCTTCCTTTCAAAAACAGTGAAGCTGAGACTGTAACAAAGAAATGAACCTGATTAAAACTGGTCTTGTTTTATATTGAAAGTATATTTTAGTTCTATTAAAACACTAATCCATAAACATTTTTGAAATAATATTGATTTTAAACATTCAATGGTTATCCCTTTTTTAATGGTTTGCTATAGGAATTTCAGTTATTAAAAAATTGGATGTTAAAACAAATTTCCTTATACCATCATCTGCTGATCTAACAATTTCCATGATTTGCTGCATTTGCTTTATCTATCTTTCTAGGTATATTTTTATTACTATATGCTTAAAGGAAATTCTAGACCCCATGTCTTCTACCTCGACTTAGCAAGGTATCTCTGAATAAATATAAAATTAGTAGCTATCACATTTTTCGTTAGTTGAGACATTACGGAATAGAAACATAAATTAAAGTGTATCTATTTTCAATCATGCCATGATGATGCATAATTTTTAGGATTTATTTAAAACATACAGAAGACAGGGCTTCCCAGGTGGTGCCAGTGGTAAACCATTCAGAAGACAAAGTATTAAGATTTTTGAGTAGTTCACTTCCATGCAAAATATTTTGACTCTATTTTTTCCTATAGAAATTACAATCCCAAACTATAGGTGAAAATTATTACCATTTTAATATTGAAGAAAAAGCAACAGAAAACTTGTTTTAAGTCATATTTGCTGTTCTATTACATTTAAATATTCCTGCTTAATAAGTCCATAATTGTTCTGAATGTAGAAACAGGGAATACAATCTACCACTGCACTTATGTATGCATATTTTTTATCCTAGAAGTGAGTTGGACAAGCTACAAATATAGTAAAATATTTGAAATTCCAGAGTTTATTTCATAACGTTTAAATGAAATTTGCATATATTGGCAGTAAGTATATTAGAATATAATTTCAACATGTATTCACTTCAATTGATACAAGGTAATATAGTCTGTCAGTGTAAAATTCCAATAAAGTTAGTAACACTGATGATATAGCATTATAATTTTCACACATAAATACAAGGAATTTAAATTTATATATGCCACAATACAAATACTAAATGACCATGCTAATGAATCAAGATACCAAGTTAGTATTTTAGCTCCAAGAACCATATTCTGACTTTTACTTAGTTATGTGTTATACATAAATTTTTATATATGTACTTTAGGACTAATGAAGATGTTTAAAATTTTTCTTTAAAGACAATTTTCCATCTTTTTAGTTTTTCTATATGTCTGTCATTAAATCATACCTTCAAAGAAACCATCTCTTTGGGGCTGTGCTTTCTCTGGTGGTTTTGTAACAGAAACTTTACTTTCATTGTTTTTGAATAATGCTAGGCGCACAGTGGGATCTAGACAAAAAGAGATGAAGACAAAAGTTCAGCTCTGGTTCTTTCCTTCTCTCAAATTGCTAAACATTTTCTATATTAATATTAAAAATAATAGCCATTCTATAAAACTGTGAAATTATGATTTTTAAAAAATATCTTTATAATATAATAAAGTACCCAACATCGATATACTCTTGGTTATCAGATTAAGAACTAGCCAATACTAACTACACAGGGAAGAAACACTAATAATGAGAAAAAGTTGCATTTAAATTTTCCAGTTATGCCATCAACTTTTATTTATGGAGTTGTTTTACTGTTTATTTTTTTAACTCCTTTATTAAATTCCTGATAATTTTGTTTGAATACATTTTTTCACAAATATAAATAGATAAAAGCTATTGTCAGAGGAAAAACCATATACCCTACTTTTCTCCTTCTCTGAACTACAAGAAGGTAAGATATAGGAGATGGAAGCAAGGCAAATGAGATAAGAAACATAAAATATAATTTTCATTGGTTTTACAGATAAATGAATGATTTCTGGTTTGCATTGATCTATGATATTTTACATAATGAAGATGTATAAATTCTAAGTAATTTTTATAGCCAAGAGAATTCTGAATCTATTAATTTTACAAAATAAATAATTGTAAAAGTAGGGTCCTATAGCTTTTTATTGATAATAAATAGTTCTAAGGAATGTGAAATGGGGATTTAGTGTGGTTTAATTAAGACAAAAGGTTTGTGCTTGTTGAAGAACTGTAAAAAAGAGTAGAAAGTTGTGCATTTAAAGTAGGTTAATATACTTTAAAGAAGATAGGTTGTATCTGACTGATATAATGTTGTATGTCAGTTATACCTCAATAAAAAAATAAATGAAGTACGCTAACGTAAAACCACAATTCAGCACAGTCTACATTTTATTGATAGCTTTATATCATCTTGCAAAAAGAGAATTTAAGAATTTTCTACTAATATCTAGTATAATAGAAGTGAATATGTTAAATGAAAAATGAGATTTAAAATATAATAAAACCCAAATTACTTATTTTAATTAAATGGTAAGATAGCATGTTTTTTCAAATGTGAATTAGAAAAGCAGAATATTTGCAGTTATTCTCAAGTATGAGTATGCTGAAGATTTCCATTAGTCTTCCAGTTATAATTTACACTTACTAAGCATGATTCACACGTTTCAGAGAGATTTTGTTTTTCAGATTAGGGAAAATATCAGCCAATATTTGGAAACATCTCATCACTGTAACTCGAGTACTCTTGCCTGGAAAATCTGATGGACGGAGGAGCCTGGTAGGCTGCAGTCCATGAGATCGCTAAGAGTAGGACACGACTTCACTTTCACTTTCACTTTCATGCATTGGAGAAGGCAATGGCAACCCACTCCAATGTTCTTGCCTGGAGAACCCCAGGGACAGGGGAGCCTGGTGGGCTGCCCTCTATGGGGTCGCACAGAGTCGGACATGACTGAAGCGACTTAGCAGCAGCAGCAGCAGCAGCATTGTAAGCGACCAAGGTATTGTAAGAGTTGGGTGCTTCTATATGAATTCAATATGAATTATCAATAATAATAATATTGAACAAGTATTATATATCACTTAAATCAGTAAACAAATACTGGTATGTTGAAAAGAGCAGTAGCGGACGTCCCTGGTGGCTCAGTGGTGAAGAATCCACCTAGCGATGCAGGAGACATGGGGCCAATCCCTAATCCGGGAAGATCCCGCATGCCACAGAGCAACTAAGTCCATGTGCCACAACTACTGAGCCTGTGTCCTGGAACCCCCGAGCTACACCCACGGAAGCCTGTGCACTTAGGGCTCCTGCTCCCAACAAGACAGACCGCTGCAGCGAGAAGGCTGGGCACCGCAACAAAGGAGCAGCCCCTCGGCGCAACTAGAAGGCGCCACACAGCCAAAAACAAATGAGTGTTTTAATAAAAGAGCATTAGTCAGTCAGGGAAGGTAGATTACTATGGGTTTACGACTGAGTGACTTCACTTTCACTTTATTCTATGATACCTTATTATAACCTTTAATTCTTCTACACATTCTCCTTTCGTGCCTTTTCATTTGATCGGTTTGTATTTCCTGACAAGAAATATTATAATTGTACAAAACTAGGTTAGATCCAAGCTCCAGTTTTTACTAGTTGTATGATTCTGGATAAATTGGTCCCACCCTCTGCTTCCTTTTTGTCCAATAATATTAACTTTGAAATATTACTGTGAAAATTAATTGTGGGCAAAGCATCAAGACATAAGTGTAGGTGGCTACTCAATAAAGGGCAGCTACTAACAGATAATTACAACATAAAAAACAATAACATTTCCTGGAAAAGATCTTAAATCATTACTAGAATAAGGTAGGATATAAAGGAACAGACTATTCGATCCATAATTGACTTCATTTAATTCAATATAGCACATGAAATCAAAACAATGGATCTTCTCTAAGTTCTGTACTCCTTTGGGCAAATAATAAGCTCTCCATGACTTTATTTCTTAATATGTAAACCATGGATAATGACAGTACT
This sequence comes from Redunca redunca, assembly GCA_006410935.1. Taxonomy (NCBI): domain Eukaryota; kingdom Metazoa; phylum Chordata; class Mammalia; order Artiodactyla; family Bovidae; genus Redunca; species Redunca redunca. The sequence continues at coordinate 1,164,342 of SJYQ01000318.1, forward strand.
TTCTTCACACTACTGTCATGATTAAATAATTCAACACATAAAATATTTAGAAGAGTTGTCTAGTTCTATATTCTCTAGGTAAGAATAATGGAGTGAGTAGCCATTCCCTTCTTCAGAGGATCTTCCCAACCCAGGGATCAAACTTGGGTCTTCTGCACTGCAGGCAGATTCTTTACTGTCTGAGCCACCAGGGAAGCCCTCATTTACTTAATAAGATCATTTTATTCATCAAGAGCACACAAATACTACTACATTTTTAATATTTTTATTTCAAAGCATTCTGATTACATCACCTTAAATGGGTTTAAAATAATTCAAGTTGCAAAGGGAATAATAATAAGGAATAATGATAAGAAACCAAAAATATAGTAATTCTAGATGGGAAAAAAAATCACCTGATTCTAATGGTCCCTGGAGAAACCACCATGAATTATACCATTGCTACCTTCAAAAAATACACACGTGAGTAAGAAAGCCAGTATATAAGGATATTGTAAAGACCATTCCAAAGTCATTTAAATCTACTCCCCAGCAATCGTCAATGGCAGGTCTATGTTGCTGTTTTTTAAATTTTCGTATCTCCAAGTGTGACTTGCCCAGTATTTGAGAAATAGGTTTCTAAATACATCTTTGTCATTTATTTAGAGAAACCCATAAGTAAACTGCAGTTCATAGGATCATAAAGAGTCAGATATGACTTAGCAATTGAACAACAACAATAAGTAAGCTGAGTTTCTATTATGTATGTGGTTCTGTGCTTGACACTTTATATCCATTACTCCATTTAAGGAGCAATTTTCTTTAGGCATTACAATAGTCTTAAAATTATTTCAATCTCTTGACAGATTTTATGAAGTAAAATAATCATATTTCAGTCTGTAAAGATCCCAAGCAATCTCTTTACAGTTTCTTTAATCCTAAACTTAGCTCACTGGTTTATCTTATTAATGACATACATGAAAATCTGAAAATCTGGTTGTCATCCATTTTCTGTATGTGCCATTCAGAGCAATACTATAAAATAAGTTTTATGTTAAGGTTGAATGACTATAGTTCATTATTTAATAACGAGTATTATTCACTAATTTAAATTTGCTTTCTCATGGTAAAGCGTCTGCCTGTAGTGCAGGAGACACGAGTTCGATCCTGGGTTGGGAAGATCCCCTGGAGAAGGAAATGGCAACTCACTCCAGTATCCTTGCCTGGAAAATTCCATAGACAAAGGAGCCTGGCAGGCTACAGTCAATGGGGTCGCAAAGAGTTGGACACGACTGAGCGACTTCACTTTCTTTTCTTTCTTTCTCAAATATAGGCTTCCCTGGTGGTTCAGATGGTAAAGAATCTGCATGCAATGCAGGAGACCTGGATTGAACCCCGGGGTCAGGAATATCCCCTGGAGAAGGGAATGGCTACCCACTCTAGTATTCTTGCCTGGAGAAGTCCATGGACAGGAGCCTAGCAGGCTAGTCTATGGGTTTCCAGAGGTGGACACAACTGATCGACTAAGACTTTCACTTTTTCTCAAACATAAACATATATTTTAAATTACTATAAACTACACACACAGTCATACACATACATGGAGTTATATGCCTTTAGTGATGTTTATCTAACTTACTGCTGATCTGCTTAACAGCTATTTATTGAACATCTACTATAGTATTTCAATGACTATAAAATACACTAAATGACTATAATATAGGGCTTCCCTCATAGCTCAGTTGGTAAAGAATCTACCTGCAATACTGGAGACCTGGACTCAGTTCCTGGGTTGGGAAGATCCCCTGGAGAAGGAAACAGCAACCCACTCCAGTATTCTTACCTGGAGAATCCATGGCAGAGGAGCCTGCAGGCTACAGTCCGAGGGGTCGCAATAGTCGGACATGACTTAGCAACTAAACCACCAGTACGGTATTAGGTTCAGGGAATTTGGTGGGGAACAAGTGGAGACTGAGCCCTCTATGGTTTTAGTGTTCAAATAAGTTTTATTATTGTTTTATTTAGAGCACAATGAAGTAACATTTAATCAAAATTCTTTTAAGTTCCTTTTGGGAATCACTGAGGTGAACAAAATAAATCAGCAATAAACTTCACTTTGTCAGTTTTGTCTAAGCTGTTTCCTTTTGATCCTTCCTCCTTAACATGTCTTAATTGTCTTATCATTTTGCAACCTGATCTCTTTGCTATAGCTCATGAACAGCTTAATTCATACTAAAAAGTTAGCTTTTATTATTTTCTATATGGCTTAATTCTTGGCTGTAACTAAATGGTACCAACACAGTCTCAAGCTTTTCTCTTCATTCACATGGGATCAGCAAATATTTATTGAATGCTTTCCATGTACTTGACACTGTGCTAGGCATTATCAACAGCTGCAAGATGATTCTTATCCCTAGTAATGTGTGTGTACACATATGTGTGTGCTCAGTTGTGTCTGGTTCTTTGCCACCCCATAGACTGTAGCCCACAAGGCTCCTCTGTCCTTAGTATTTCCCAGGAAAGAATACTGGAGTGGGAGCCATCTCCAGGGGAACTTCCTGACTCAGGGATTGAACCCAGGTTGTCTGCATTGCAGGCAGATTCTTTACCACTGAGCCATCTGGAAAGCCCAATATCCCTAATGGGAGTTCTGTCTTTATAATGAAATTACCTTCTTTTCTTCATCTGGTTTATCTTTCTTCTAACTCTGAAATTTGATATGCATAAATATGATAAACATTGGAAAGCCACGTTATGTTTTCATCCTTACATTCTTAGCCCTTAGACTTACCATTCGTTCTCCACTAAAATCCCTACGCACAGACCTCTCCTCTTTGAAGAAAGCTCCACATCAAAACCAATCACTCACTCTCTTTCTCCATCTGGCTCATCTCAGTTTTGCTACCAATTATGATATTTTTAGGATATTGACCCTTAGATTTTCAATAAACCAGCAACTCTCACTTCACACATGATGTTCTTCACTGCAGTACTAACCTCCAAACTTCACTGGCTATCTGCTAAATTCCTACCCAGATCACCAAATCTGAAATCACTTTTGTCCATGATGTGACAACAAAAAGAGAAGAAAACAAAACCCCAACAAACACCAGATCAGTCATCACTGGCTCACACCAAGGCATCATGAGGGAAAGAGCAATGACTCACTGCAGATAACGATTAGAACCCAACGCTAAACTGAGTAAATCATGGTAACTCCTCAGAATTCCAGATTCCGTCTTGTGGCTTTCAGTTAATTCCTCCTCACCGTTCTTCTGCCCATCCTTTCTCTTCTGGTTAAAGCAGATGACCTTATTTATCTTAATGGAAGTCACCAATAGTAAAAGTCCTCCGAAGGCTTCCCACACTGCTTTCTCAGCCCCTTGTTTCTCCATTAATCAGTAACCTGAGTGGTATTCCTCTCCTATCTGCTGCTGCTGCTAAGTCACTTCAGTCATGTCTGACTCTGTGTGACCCCATAGAAGGCAGCCCACCAGGCTCCCCCGTCCCTGGGATTCTCCAGGCAAGAACACTGGAGTGGGTTGCCATTTCCTTCTCCAATGCATGAAAGTGAAAAGTGAAAGGGAAGTCGCTCAGTCATGTCCGACTCTTAGTGACCCCATGGACTGCAGCCCACCAGGCTCCTCCATCCATGGGATTTCCCAGGCAAGAATACTAGAGTGGGCTGCCATTGCCTTGCTCCTATCTGCAACTTTCTTCAAATAACTAGCCCCCCACTCTCATCTTAATGAAATATTATTGACATAACCCTTGATTAAATAAATATATCTACAAGATACAAATAGGAAATATTTTTAAGAGCATCATCAACAACTGAGCAACTTGCTATAAGGGTTTTCACAGTGTGAAATTTGGGTTAATGCTTCCATACTTCTATATTTATGCCCCACCGCCTTGAGGATTACTGCTTTGTTAGACTGAAGGGATTCCATTTAATTTTCTCTTCTCTGACTGTCCCATCTGACACTCTCCCTACACCCAGGAGACCAGTGTTCAATACCTGGGTCGGGAATATCCCCTGGAGAAGAAAACGGCTACCCACTCTAGTATTCCTGCCTGGAGAATTCCATAGATGGAGGAGGCAGGAAAAAATAGATATGATTATAAATTAATGTTAATAAGTGTCAGATGAAACCAAACAAGTACTTGGAAAAAAGAAACAAACAAACAAACAAATGGGGCTTCCCTGGTGGCTTAAACAGTAAAGAATCTGCTGCAATGCAGGAGAACTGGGTTCAGTCCCTGAGTCACGAATATCCCCTGAAGAAGGAAATGGCAACCCACTCCAGTCCCCTTGCCTGGAGAATTCCATGGACGGAGGAGCCTGGCGGGCTACAGTCCATGGGATCACCAGGAGTCAGAAAGGACTGAGTGACTACACCCACAGAGCTGGTTAGTCTCCCGCGGTTTTATGAACAATGTTGCCCTCTGGTGGCCTGAAATTTTCAAATTGGCAAGTTGGACATGTACGAGATACACATATATAACTGTATATTTGAAAATTACTAGTTTCTTACATGATAGTATACATGTTTCAATGCCATTCTCCCATCTCATCCCACCCTTTCCCTCCCTCCCTCCCCTAGAGTCCAACAGTTCACTCTATAGATCTGAGTCTCTTTTGTTGTCTCGCATACAGGGTCGTCAGTCAATGTCTGATGCAGGATGCAGGATACTTGGGACTGGTACAAGGAGAGGACCCAGAGGGATGGTATGGGGTGGGAGAGGGGAGGGGATTCGTGTTTGGGAACGCATATACACTCGTGGTGAATTAATGTCAATGTTTGGCAAAACCAATACAGTAATGTAAAGTAAACTAAAGTAAAAATAAAAATTATAAATAAAAAAAAAAAGAAAATTACTAGTAAATTTTAAAGTATTTAACAGAATTAAAATGCTTAAAATATAATTTAAATGCATTAAGTAATAAAAATTTAAAATTATGGCCATTAGAGTCAAATCGAAAGGGAAAGAAAGTGAATGTCAAAGAAAGTGAAATTCGCTCAGTCATGTCCGACTCTTTACTATACATTCCATGGAGTTCTTCAGGCCAGAAAACTGGGGTGGGTAGCCTTTCCCTTTTCCAGGGGATCTTCCCAATCCAGGGATCAAACCTAGGTCTCCTGCATTGCAGGCAGATTCTTTACCAGCTGAGTCACAGGGGAAGCCCAAGAATACTGGAGTGGGTAGCCTATCCTTTTTCCAGTGGATCTTCCCGACCCAGGAATTGAACTGGGGTCTCTTGCATTGCAGGCGGATTGTTTACCAACTGAGCTATAAGGGAAGCCCCAACTACTTGATAGCATATCACAACTCATTAATTAATTGCACATATTAATTGATTGCATTAACACTAGAAACAATTTTATTCTATAAGAAGAAAGACTGAGTTACAGAGTCTTAAATTATTTGCTCACATATGCAAAAAGACATGAATGCTGCATCATCTAACTACTGAAGATTAAAATATAATTGTACAGGACCCCACTGATTTTCTTTTTCATCTTTAATCTTACCTTTACTATATCTATTCTGGGCATATGTGGTGAACGGGGAGTAGAGAGAAAGAGTAAGAAGGGTTTAAAGGTCATCATTTTGTTTTACACTTCAGAATGCAAATTTTTGAAAATTGGTTTCATTTCATCAATCTGATAGTGTTTTGTTAAACACTATTTTGAGAAACAAAACAAAAGCTTAATATAAAGACGCAAACCCTCACACAGTAATAAGAATGTGATTTGGCTTACAATCATGTAACTAGAGTAAATATCTCTATAAAAATTATATGATTGCCATTTTGGATCTTTACCTAACAGGTCATGCTTAATGACCACTGGCAAAATGCTAAATTTAAGATATACCTGTTAGCTTGAATATCTGGTTATCCTTTTTCTTTTGTTACCCTATCATGCCCCCTTGTGACAGATAAAAAGAAGTTTAACTTTTGCTTCATTATATTATGTCTAATTTTTGGCCACTGAAGCAATGATTTTTATTTTTATTTTTGTTTAGCATATATTCCTTATTAAAATTTTTCTAAAAATATTACCTACTATGCTGATTTATTAAAAATGTACTCAACCTAAAAAAAAACCTCTCAGTTACTAGAAATAGCAAGAAAGACCTATATATTTTCCGAGACAGAGTCTAACAAGACAAACTTTTCCTTAGCTTCACTATCACAGACTATTGCAAATACTGTAAATAATTTAAAAAATTAGATCTTGAACATAAATAATAAATATGTGTTGAACATTGGCTGAATCAGTTCTTAAGCCATTTTTGGTATTTAAACTTGCTCCAGGAATTTCAATAACTGTTATTAATCTCAAACATTTATTTAAATGTTGCTTTTGATACTGTTCAAAGTGAGTAGAAATATCCATCAAAGCAATATAACATTATCAAACTACCCTGAATTACTGCACTGAATTCCACTTCCCTAGAATTGAAGAGTCTCACTATTTTTAAGGGTTTGGGGTTCTATTTCCCTGGGTAACCACCACAGAGTGTTCAGGTCACACAGCCCGGATGGACTGGGTAGGAGTTGACAACATAAGAGTCCAGGATGCACCAAACAATCTGACAGCAAAGCAAATATTGACATTTTCTCTAAAAGGCTTGACATTTTAATCCTTTAAACGTGAAAATCTTTGAGTACACACAAAAAATCACACTTATCTTAAACAGATAAAAGATAAAATTAAGATATCACTATATAAGGCCAAAAGAGGAAAGTTGAACATTTATGAATATAAAAATGAGTCATCAGTAATTTATCAATGGCTAGTAACTGCTGTGTTAACAAACATCAGTTATTCCTCAGAAACCAACAGTATCTTGGTTATTTTGTTTCTAAAAATTATATATATATATATATATATATACACACACACACACATATATTTCTTAGAATTCTAGAATTGAATTGATCAAAGTAATAAATAGAAAATTAATAAAGGTAAAAATTAATCTGAGTGTTTCTTTGTATACCGGTATAAGCTAGAACTATAGGATAAATATAGACTCCTTGCTTGTCTCAGGAGTAATGGTACTTTTATGGAAACATTTCACTGACATTAAGATTTTTATAAAGAAAACTGATGAATGAGAGAAAGCAGATAGAAAAGAATGTCATGTTACTTATATTGAGCCTGTGAGTCCATGAGTAAACACAAAGTTATATGAAATAAACAAATAACTTAAACTGTCTTAATTATAGCTATAAATTCATTAACTACCTATTTCTTGCTCTAATATCTATAAATTACTCCACATATTAAGTAATTTTAATAAAATAACTACAGGTATCCAAATAAAGACAAATGACTTGAAGAGCCTGGCAAGTGGGACAGAAGAAAGATGCCTTTGAACATTTTGCAAGTTTAGCATAACCACAAAATATATACACTGTGCTCCTTTCCCAAAGTGTCAAAGCTGATATTCATGGAACTGATAAATGTACGAAAATAGTTTATAGAATAATCAAGCAATTTAAAAACACACAAAGGAATAAGCACGTGAAGCAGATGCTCTTTAGAACCACCATTTGCTGAGACGAACCAGCTTAGAAAGCAATTACAGCATAATTCTCAGTGCACAATAGATAGAATAATCAGTAGCAACGCAGATAAGAAACAGGGGAAAGTAAAAATAGCATTTAAGAGTATAATAAATCATTAAATGCAGTATCATAAATTTCTCTACATTTTTCTTATTATTTTTATGGAATATTACCTTAGACAGTCTCATATCTGTGCATTTTATTTCTATGCTTATTAAATACAATTTGCTAAAAATAGTTTAAATGATTATATTTTCAATGTCAGATAAACAGTTATTGAGCATTGATTACCCACCTAATTTTTTCCTTAATTTCTTTGATTTCATTTTCTGTGCTCTCTTCAGCATCTGCTGAGCAGTAGAAATATCCTTAAAACCCCTATTAAAAGATCAAATTTAATAAAGGCAAAAATCCTCAGACTATATTTATATTATGCCTATACATATAAACATACATATCTGAATTATACCAAAACAAATTTGAATTCCCATTTAAGAATCTAAATTTAACAGAGGTATAGTTTCTTAAAAACTAATAAAGATATTCTTGAAATCTTGAAAAATACCTGTTTTGGATATTTAAAAGAATATAAATTTCTTAATATGTTAGTGTTAAATGAGCTACATACCATTCTTCTGAAATTTTTTCTTCTTTTTCAGACTTTAGCAGGCTCTTTCTGCTGGTCTTTTCTTCAGGTGGTCTGGATAAAGTTCTATTTTCTGATCTAGCAATAGGATAAAAACCGCACTTGACTGAATCAACCCAAGTATATCAGCACTTTTTAAAACTACAAGCTGTTTATGTTGTCTCGCACTTGGAAATAAAATATATTTAAGTTGCAGAAAAAACTTTATCTTGAAAAGTAATAAAAGTCAGCCATTAATTTAAAATGTTTACATTTCAATTACTTGAAGCATATTTCAATCCTATTGTAGAAAGAAACAACACTGGAATTTTTATGCTAACTCTTATCTCTACCTATATAGCAGTATATTTAAAAGTTCATTTGTATACAATAGTTAATAATATTATTTCACTGACACTTTGTATTTGCTTTANATTTTTCTTACACTGAAAACTCCATAAAATCATTAAATTTTTAATACAAATGCTCTACCATGTTCTAAACAAGCAAATTCATACATATTTTCATAATCTTACTATTTTTATAAGGAGTATAATATTTTGTTATTCATTTAAGGTTGATCCTCTAAAAGCAATTTAGCTTACCTGCTATTAAATTGTGTGTGTTCTGATGAAAGCAAATTTTCTTTCTCATTACATAGCCATGCTTGAGCTGGATGACTTGGTAAATTAAGTGAAGTATCATCATATTTTAAGATTCCAGAGAACTTACCAGAAAAAAATGTACATACATATAAATAAATTGAAAAAATCTAACATTTATATTGTATTACTTTACATGCATATTAATGA
>SJYQ01000318.1:1184350-1200002 GCA_006410935.1 Redunca redunca
AAGGGATGAGTTATTCTATGTTCATGAATGTAAAAATGTAATATTCTAAAAAAAAAAATCAGTTCTTCCAAATTGACTTATAGATTTATTACAATCTGAGAAAATTCGAACATGTATTATGCAAATTGATAGGATAGTTCTAAAATCTGTATGTAAAAAAAATGGATCAAAAGTAGCAGAGTAGATCTTTCTTGAAGAAGAACAACGAAGTCAGAGCTCTTTTAAGACTAGATAATGAAATGTATCATAAATTATGTAGTAATTAGAGTACTGATATAAGAATAAACCGTAACAGAATGCCAAGAAATATTAGGAGAACCCACACCAAGTTTCCTGAATTTAAACAATGCTTCCAAAGGTCCATCTAGTCAAGGCTATGGTTTTTCCAGTGGTCATGTATGAATGTGAGAGTTGGACTGTGAAGAAAGCTGAGCACCGAAGAACTGATGCTTTTGAACTATGGTGTTGGAGAAGACTCTTGAGAGTCCCTTGGGCTGCAAGGAGATCCACCCAGTCCATTCTGAAGAAGATCAGCCCTGGGATTTCTTTGGAAGGAATGATGCTAAAGCTGAAACTCCAGTACTTTGGCCACCTCATGCGAAGAGTTGACTTACTGGAAAAGACTCTGATGCTTGGGAGGGATTGGGGGCAGGAGGAGAAGGGGATGACAGAGGATGAGATGGCTGGATGGCATCACTAACTCGATGGACGTGGTCTGAGTGAACTCTGGGAATTGGTGATGGACAGGGAGGCCTGGTGTGCTGCAGTTCATGGGGTCGCAAAGAATCAGACACGACTGAGCAACTGAACTGCACTGAATCCATTGGGAAAAGTATGCTCTACACAACAGATAGCTGTGGGTCAATGAGACAACCAAATGTGTATCTTTGGAGGAGAATTTGACCCCCTACTCACATTACAGGCAAAATTTAATTCAAGATGCACTGCAGATTTAAATGCTGAAAGTTAAGATATTAAAGTTTCTAGAATATCTTAATGAGCTGAGTAAGCAAAGATTTCTTATATCTCATGAAAACAAAAATCTTTTGTTTTTAATTTAAAATAGAAACATTCTGTTCATCAAAATAAACCACAAAGAGAGAAAAAAGGGAAATCTCAGAATTTAGAGAATATTTTTGCAAGAGAAAACAGAATAGTATCCAGATGATAAAAAGCACTCCTACAACCGTGTCCATAAGAAAAAAGACGTACAACCGAACTTTAAAACACACACAAACACTTGATCATGTCACAAATGTAGATATCCAAATGGCCAATAAACAAATGAAATGGTATTTAACATTATTAGTTATGAGAAAAATGCTAATTAAAAGAACTAGATACTACTACAAACCTACTGGATTGGTAGAAAATGACATGAAAATACAAAGTTTTGGTGAGGGTAAAGCTCCTCTGAAATTCTCATATTCTGCTGATAGGACTGTAAATTGATCACCTTAAGATGCTGTTTTAGACATTAGCTACTAAACACAGGTTAATGATATGACTCAGAAATTCAGTTCTCAAAAAGAAAGGTGAATATGCACATCAAAAAGCATGTACAAGAATGTTCGTAGTGTCTTTAGTCATAATAGGCAACAGTAGAGATAACTCAGTAACAAATAATCCATCAACAGTATACAGACTTTTAAAAATTGGTATATTCAATAAAAGTAGTATATTCGATATTCAAAAGAATGATATATATGCAACTATACTCATCCACATAGGTGAATTTCACAGACACAATATTATGTGAAAAAATAGTAAGTACTGGATGATTCTACCCATTGGAAGCCCAGAAATAGGCAAAACTCATCTATGATGATGGGGGTATGAGTACTATGGAAGCGTGAGGAAGTCTTCGGGCTATAGTCATACGTTCTCTACCTTAATCTGAGTGGTAAATATGTGAGTTTGACTGTCTAGAAATAGACAAAACAGAATGAGCAAGACCAAGGATGTGAAAGGTAAGTGCTCTGTACGGTAAGAGGGTGCTCAGTGTGAGTAGAGTATGTGGACGCCGTGGATGGGAAGTGGTAAATATGTCTGCAGAGTTTGCTGCCTGATTACTGAACCCTTGGAAAACAATCTGAGGAGGTTGTTCTCATTTTGCTAGGCAATGAAGAACTATTAGTTGTTGAACAGGGCATAAATAAGCTCAGTTATATTTAATGAAGAATAATTGATAAACCATTGGAAAGTCAGGTTGAAGAATATACAAGAATTCTTGTAAATATTCTATAATCACATTTACACACTATACAAGCTTGTATCCTAAATGAAGATGTTAAAATATTAGAAGCATAATTTTTCAAGTGCTATTTAAAAAAAAAAAATCCATAACAGACTGTTAACAGAATGAAAACCTTAGAAACTGGTTTAGCTCCAAAGACCAATATTTTAAGACCAATATCCTTATGCTGTAGTTAGCACTTACTTCATCAAATGTAAAATCTTCTAAATCGATTTCTTCATATTCTTCTTCAGATTCTTCATTCTTAATAGCCTCTAGAGCTGCTGTCAGTTTCTTTCGCAAAAGAAAGCCCTTCCAAACTGCCTAAACAAAAATTTAAAGCATGTTATACAGGGTTATAGATCAAACTCCAAACCAGATTCTCTGTGTTATCCCATTAGGAAGATAAAACATCTTAGACCTTAGTTTAATGGCTCGATAATCTGTTTTTTGAACTTTATGTGACATTTAAAACTGCAAGATAAATTAAATGACTGCTTGTGTCTAAAGTTCTGAATCTCAGGGGACTTTCCTCATAGTAAGCAGAAAAGAATCTTTAAAACTCCCTCAACTGCACATGTAGGTCAGCCAATCAATTATCTGACAATCCCTCCAGGACCCATTCTAAATGAAGAAGAAAGAGATACAGAGGAAAACCAATTCTGTTAATTTTCAAATGATTATGTATAAAATAAACTAACACGTATTAAAGAAAACATCAACATTTATAAATGGCCCTATTAGAGACTTGGTGTCCTGGCCCATAGCAATTAACTAATTTCATCTTTAAATAAACCAAGAACATGATAATAGAATTTAAAACATTAAGATTCCTCAATAATCATGGAGGAATCTTGGAGCTTTCCTAAATTTAACCCCAAGAACACTAGAGCTTTTAAAAAATTAGTATCTTTATACACTGCTAGGGGTAAGCTCCAGGATATATAGTAACTTAAAACATAGGTAGAAATAAGTGTGTATTGCATACCTTCATTTATCNTCTGAAATAGATTTCTTTGGCCATACTTTTAGTGAAATGCAATCAAAAGGTAAATTAAATTACAAAAGTTACCTTAAATATATTTTAGTAATCGTATTGTTAGCAATAATACTGGTATTGTTATTCTGTAAAATATATATATTGAGAAGAGGAATATACAAACAGATAATTTCCAGAACATATGTGACAATAGAAGTAACACGCAATCTCTGCGACAACCAGCCTAGTAGGCCAAATCTCCGCAACAATTAGCCAAGAATGGTTAAGACTTGGTCAATGACTGCCAGCTTCTCTATTTTTGTTCCTATTTCTATCTCAGGACCAAGTGGACCAATGAGAGATAGCCAAACATACTTCCCCAACCAATCATATAAGATGCCCATTTTTCTAGTTGGCCAAGGGTGTATGCATGTGTGTGTGTGTGTGTGTGTGTGTGTGTGCATGTGTTTTAATTACATAGTAGAAACAAGGACTGCATAAATGAGAAAAAAACGGACTATGGCAAGGGAGTCAGCCATCATTAGTTGCCTCTGGGATAGACTCAAAGGTAAGGATGGGTGTGGGATAATATATACATTTCTATACATTTATACACAGTGACAAATACATGATTGTCACATACTAGGCTCTCTTAAATATTATTTTCCCAATTTCTTTGTCCCTTGTTTATAAAAATTCTATTTACTTAGTTTATCAAATAATAAAAATGTGGTATTAAACATCACATAAAGTTTAAAATGTATAATTAACTAAATTTTTATTATTTTGCCTCTAAAGATGAATTTTGGTATATAAATAATATTCCAACACTTTGTAACTTGCTATGAATAAATTATAACCTCTCTGCTGCTGCTGCTAAGTTGCTTCAGTTGTGTCCGACTCTGTGCGAGTCCACAGACGGCAGCCCACTAGGCTCCCCTGTCTCTGGGATTCTCCAGGCAAGAACACTGCAGTGGGTTGCCATTTCCTTCTCCAATGCATGAAAGTGAAAAGTGAAAGTGCAGTCTCTCAGTCGTGTCTGACTCTTCGCGACCCCGAGGACTGCAGCCACCCAGGCTCCTCCATCCATGGGATTTTCCAGGCAAGAGTACTGGAGTGAGGTGCCATTGCTTCTCCTATAACATCTCAAGAGAGTTCAAAACTCTTTTGTGTGGAAAAGATCTCAATATGAGTCAAGAACTTGAACAGTATTGGATGGTAGAAACAGAAGAGAGGATATCTTTGTGTGATGAGGAACATGCTTAAAAGTATTGTCTAAGAAAGTGGACTTCCTCGTTTTAATTTACCCATATGGAGAGTACCATCAGCTCTCCGCCCTCACTTTCAGTCTCATGCAGCTGGGTTGCTACTATAGACCGGGGTATGTCATGTACTGTGGGTGACTGACATAGGGAATCTAGTTACTTTAGGGGAAAACAAACTATTTTTCTTTTCTCCCTCTTGTTTAAGTCTGTTTGGGCTGCAGTAACAAAAGTACCATACACTTGGTGACTTACACAACAAATGTTTATTTCTTCTAATTCTAGAGGAGGCTAGGAGTCCAAGGCACTGACAAATTTATTGTCTGGTGAGACCAAGTTTCCTAGTTCACAGATGGCTCTATTCTCACTGTGTCCTCAGATGTTAGTAGGTACTAGAGAGCTCTCTGGGCTCTCTTCTGTAAGGGCACTAATCCCACTCATGGGAGCTCCACCATCATGACACATTCACCTCCAAAAGACCCCATCTCCAAACACCAACAAAAAGGAGATAAAGTTTCAGCTTAGGAATATCGTGGAGAACATAAACAGTCCGTCAACAGAACCCTTCATTTGGGGATTTTTTAAAAACTCCTCTTTTAAGATTCTTTTATCTGGCAGTTATACCCTCTTGGTTCCTAGCTACCTTTCAGAATGCTTTGCCTCAACATGGCAAATGGGCCTGTGATTTCTTCCTGTTAGGGAGGTATCCCAGTAGGGAGGTACCCTTCATATCCCTTCTTCCTTAATCTCGTGCTAACAAAGTAAAGAGCATTAGGGAAACATGTTTTCTTTCCCTGGATTCTCTCTCTCTCTTTTATTTTTTTTGGTTACATCATCTTCTCTTCTTCAACTTATCTCTTCTCAACATCCCCTTTTTCCTTATACCATTAAGATACCAAGATTAGGTGCAGTTCTAGGGAAAAGAGAGTATAAGGGGAATTCTTTAATACAGACCTTCAATGACAAGAGTGAAAGGACTGGTTTATCATGTCTCACAGTGGACCCAGCCTAACTTCTCAGGGATAGGACTTCTGGAGAGCTCTAAACTGTATTATTATACACACTGTGTTTTTCTGGTGTGACACATATAAATACCACCCTCCTGCATCAGTGGAGGGTCAGAAATTCAAGCTCCAGCCATGGGAAACAAAGGTAATATAAATGTGTAATCAGTGTTCAGATTCTTCTTTTAACTTATTTATTCAGGTAAGGTTTCCACTTTTTTCCCATAGTCATTCATCTATAATAAATTAATCTTTCTTTCTCACACATTCAAATCAATCCCCTGGCCACAGTCCTATTTATATTAGATACACCTGACATCTTTTTCTTCTCTATGAGTGATAGTCGCTCAGTTGTGTCCAACTCTTTGAGACCCCATCGACTGGAGCCCATCAGACTTCTCTGTCCAGTGGATTCTGTAGGCAAGAATACTGGAGTGGGCCGCCATTCCCTCCTCCTGGGGATCTTTTTGACCCAGGGATCTAACCTGGGTCTCCTTCGTTGCAGCCAGACTCTTTACAGTCTGAGCTACAGATAAAAGGGACCATACTAAAAAGTACAAGGGAAACTAGAATACCTAGGCTGGCAGTACACTAGGAAGAGGACTTGGGTTCTGGTGAGCAGTGAGCAGTCTCCACCACATCCTTCATGAATCTTCATTTTGCACCTTCTAAAGCCCAGGCTCTTTCTACTATATCACATTCTGCAAATTCACATTTTTAAGATGAATAGTTTAAGAAACTAGATGATTGTACTGAGGAGAAAAGAAAATGAAGTTGAGTTGACTTCAATGATTTTAAGTACCCAGATGTCAGTCAAGGCTATGGTTTTCCCAGTGGTCATGTATGGATGTGAGAGTTGGACTGTGAAGAAGGCTGAGCACCGAAGAATTGACGCTTTTGAACTGTGGTGTTGGAGAAGACTCTTGAGAGTCCCTTGGACTGCAAGGAGATCCACCCAGTCCATTCTGAAGGAGATCAGCCCTGGGATTTCTTTGGAAGGGATGATGCTAAAGCTGAAGCTCCAGTACTTTGGCCACCTCATGTGGCCAATGAGTTGACTCATTGGAAAAGACTCTGATGCTGGGAGGGATTGGGGGCAGGAGGAGAAGGGGACGACCCAGGATGAGATGGCTCGATGGCATCACGGACTTGATGGACATGAGTCTTAGTGAACTCCGGGAGATGGTGATGGACAGGGAGGCCTGGCGTGCTGCGATTCATGGGGTCGCAAAGAGTCAGACACGACTGAGCAAATGAACTGAACTGAACTGAACTGATATAAATCAGGCGAGACTTATTCTAAGTTGCAAAGAAAGACTGAATTATGCTTACTTTTGTTACAGACCCAAACTTAACAGAAGGACATTCAACAGATGTAGGCACTGAGCTAGACTGTTTCATCAAATAATGAACTTTACTGAATAGAATGAAGCAAGCATTCACCATCAATGTTGAAAAATGTACTGCTCATCCACTGATGAGAGGAGGAAGTTTGAACTGCATAACATTTTCATTTCTCATGCAACAGAACAATATTCTGAGACCATAACTGAGGTTCATTTCTTTCCCTCAGAGCTTCCTTGAATCCACTACACTCCCTCCCCTCCCAAGCCATTCAGGCATCAGCAACAGCTTTGTCTATGCGTTGCCCTGAGGAATGCAGCCCAGAAAAATTAAGTCAACTAAAATACTAAATGTATGCATTAGTACTATAGCAAGGACAATTCTCTTGAAAAACTATGCCTTTAATAATGAAAACCAGCAACTTATTTATAAGGCTATTTTTTTTTCAGTTGCTTATGCCAATACCTTGTAGGCATCTCTAACTCTTCCCTGTCTTTCAAAATCACATCCCCACTTACTAATATCACTAGGTACACCTTCAAAGTATATATATATATATATTTATGCCCTCTATATAAATCAACATATATTCTGGGATGCGACTTTCTCACCACTTCTGCACTGCTCTGGTCCATGCCACCATTATCTACTACTCGGATTACTGCAATAGCTTCCTGATCTCGCTGCTTCTACTATAGACTTCCTAGAGTATTGTCACAACCTAAGTAACTTTGGTCATGTGAGTCCTCTGCTCAGATTCCTGTAATATCTTCCCATGTCATTCAGAGTAAAAGCCAAAGTTTTTACAACGATTTATAAGTCCTACTCTTCTCCCTTCACCC
Organism: Redunca redunca; assembly: GCA_006410935.1. Lineage (NCBI taxonomy): Eukaryota > Metazoa > Chordata > Mammalia > Artiodactyla > Bovidae > Redunca > Redunca redunca. The sequence continues at coordinate 1,192,018 of SJYQ01000318.1, forward strand.
TTCTGCCGTCACAGTGCTTCCTCCTGCTCTATAAACACTGTGAGTTTGCTCCCAGAACAATGTCTTCAAATCTGATGTTTCTCTGTCTGAAATATTCTTCCCCTACACACCTAATGGTTTGTCTCTTGCTGCACTGTCACCTTTTTTGGTCTTCCACATCTATTCTGTCTAAAATGATTAATCTTCCTTAGAAACTCCTATCCTGCTTCCCTGATTTATTTTCCCCTTAGTACTTATCACCGTGTATTACACTTATCTTACACGTCTGCACATCCCAGCAGGATATAAGCTAGTAAAATTTTGTGCCAAGTAATATTTACAAAATGAGTGAATAAAGGGAAACATTACATTTTTTAGTTAATAGCATTCAATTAGGGTGCAGCACCATAAATTTCCAGACTTTATTTTAAATATTTAATTTGTTGTCCTTTTCCACCAGGACACAAACTCTAACAGGGAAGAGATCTTGTATGCTTTGTTCCTAGTTGTATTTCTTAAACCTAAAACAGTGCTTGACAACAGTATGTTCTAAAAATTATTTGATGAGTGAATAAATAAAGGATGAATGTGATCAGATTGAACTTCATTTTGAAATCTGGTCTTGGTGAAGTTTTGAATTTTTAAGTTAAACGAGTTAAGTTAAAAGACTTTACCAATTAAGATGGGCCTCCCACCTACCAATCCAAGATGCAGATTCCATCCCTGGGTCGGGACGATCCCCTGGAAGAGGAAATGGCACCCCGCTCCAGTATTTTTGCTTGGAGAATCCCATGGACAGAGGAGCCTGGTGGACTACAGTCTATGGGGTCGCAAAGAGTCAGACATGACTTAGTGACCAAGCAGACACACAATTATTTTAGCAGATTTGTACATGCTTCTGTTGTTGCATGTCCAGTTCTAACTGTTGCTTCCTGACCTGCACACAGATTTCTCAAGAGACAAGTCTGATATTCCCATCTCTTTCAGAATTTTCCACAGTTTAATGTGATCCACACAGTCAAAGGCTTTGGCATAGTCAATAAAGCAGAAATAGATGTTTTTCTGGAACTCTCTTGCTTTTTCGATGATCCAGCAGATGTTGGAAACTTGATCTCAGGTTCCTCTGCCTTTTCTAAAACCAGCTTAAACAACATCTGGAAGTTCATGGTTCACGTGTTGCTGAAGCCTGGCTTGGAGAATTTTGAGCATTACTTTGCTAGTGTGTGAGATGAGTGCAATTGTGCAGTAGTTTGAACATCATTTGGCATTGCCTTTCTAAAGGATTGGAATGAAAACTGACCTTTTCCAGTCCTGTGGCCACTGCTGGGTTTTCCAAATTTGCTGGCATATTGAGTGTAGCACTGTAACAGCACATCTTTTAGGATTTGAAAGAGCTCAACTGGAATTCCATCACCTCCACTAGCTTTGTTCGTAGTGATGCTTCCTAAGGCCCACTTGACTTCACATTCCAGGATGTCTGGCTCTACGTAAGTGATCACACCATTGTGATTATCTGGATTGTGATCTTTTTTATACAGATCTTATGTGTATTCAGGCCACCTCTTCTTAATATTTTCTGCTTCTGTTAGGGCCATACCATTTCTGTCCTTTTTTGAGCTCATCTCTGCATGGAATGGTCCCTTGGTATCTCTAATTTTCTTGAAGAAATCTCTAGACTTTCCCATTCTATTGTTTTCCTCTATTTCTTTGCACTGATCACTGAGGAAAGCTTTCTTATCTCTCCTTGTTATTCTTTGGAACTCTGCATTCAAATGGGTATACCTTTCCTTTTCTCCTTTGCTTTTCACTTCTCTGCTTTTCACAGCTATTTGTAAGGCTTCCTCAGACAGACATTTTCTTTTGTTTTCATTTCTTTTTCTTGGGGATGGTCTTGCTCCCTGTCTCCTGTCAGTGTCACGAACCTCCAGTCCATAGTTCATCAGGCACTCTGTCTATAAGATCTAGTCCCTTAAATCTATTTCTCAATTCTACTGTATAATCATAAGGAATTTGATTTAGGTCATACCTGAATGGTCTAGTGGGTTTACCTACTTTCTTCAATTTAAGTCTGAATTTGGCAATAAGGAGTTCCTAATCTGAGCCACAGTCAGCTCCCAGTCTTGTTTTTGCTGATTTTATAGAGCTTCTCCATCTTTGGCTGCAAAGAATATAATCAATCTGATTTCGGTGTTGACCATCTGGTGATGTCCATGTGTAGAGTCTTCTCTTGTCTTGTTGGAAGAGGGTGTTTGCTATGACCAGTGCATTTTCTTGGCAAAATCCTATTAGTCTTTGCCCTGCTTCATTCCGCATTCCAAGGCCAAATTTGCCTGTTACTCCAGGTGTTTCTTGACTTCCTACTTTTGCATTCCAGTCCCCTATAATGAAAAGGACATCTTTTTTGGGGTGTTAATTCTAGAAGGTCTTGTAGGTCTTCATAGAACCGTTTAACTTCAGCTTCTTCAGCATTACTGGTTGTGGCATAGACTTGGATTACCGTGATACTGAATGGTTTGCTTGGAGACGAACAGAGATCATTCTGTCATTTTTGAGACTGCATCCAACTGGACATGGAACAACAAACTGGTTCCAAATAGGAAAAGGAGTACATCAGGACTGTATACTATCTCTGTGCTTATTTAACTTCTATGCAGGGTACATCATGAGAAATGCTGGGCTGGATGATGCACAAGCTGGAATCAGGATTGCCAGGAGAAATATCAATAACCTCAGATATGCAGATGACACCACCCTAATGGCAGAAAGTGAAGAGGAACTAAAGAGCCTCTTGATGAAAGAGAAAGAGGAGAGTGAAAAAGGTGGCCTAAAGCTTAACGTTCAGAAAACAAAGATCGTGGCATCCAGTCCCATCACTCCATGGCAAATAGATGGGGGAAACAGCAGAAACAGTGACAGACTGCTTTTTTTGTGCGATGGCTCCAAAATCACTGCAGATGGTGATTGCAGCCATGAAATAAAGAGACACTTACTCCTTGGAAGAAAAGTTATGATCAAACTAGACAGCATGTTAAAAAGCAGAGACATTACTTTGCCAACAAAGGTCTGTCTAGTCAAGGCTATGGTTTTACCAGTAGTCATGTATGGATGTGAGAGTTGGACTATAAAGAAAACTGAGCAGTGAAGAATTGATGCTTTTGAATTTTGGTGTTAGAGAAGACTCTTGAGAGTCCCTTGGACTGCAAGGAGATCCAGCCAGTCCATCCTAAAGGAAATCAGTCCTGAATATTCAGTGGAAGGACTGATGTTGAAGCTGAAACTCCAATACTTTGGGCACCTGATGTGAAGAGCTGACTCACTGGAAAAGACTCTGATGCTGAGAAAGATTGAAGGCAGGAGGAGAAGGGGACGACAGAGGATAAGATGGTTGGATGGCATCACCGACTCAATGGACATGAGTTTGAGTAAACTCCGGGAGTTGGTGATGGACAGGGAGGCCTGGTGTGCTGCAGTCCATGGGGTCACAAAGAGTCAGACACAAATGAGCAACTGAACTGAACTGAAACGTGCTTCTAGAAATAGCTCTAGATGAGGCCAAGAGAGACTGCTTCAACTAATCAAATGTTAGCATATGTGACAAATGCCACATAGGAGCATAAGTTTTAATATGATTGTGTGGTTCAGCTTAATCATAAGACTTTACAAATTACAGACTTACTCCTTCAGCCTAGATGCCAAGTAGAAGCGCAGTCAGCCTGCGGGCACCTGGAGCGTACATGTCACACGAGTAAGAAATAAATCAAGGTATCTGTAAATTGCTATGATTCAGGGATTGCCTTTTATACAGAATAACCCAGTGAAAGAAAACTAACACATTTCTCAAGATTAATTGTTTCATCCAAAGACTAAAACTAACCTGAATAAGAATAGCAGCCTTCTCCTTCTGTACTTGGATATTCACGGTATTTTTAATTTTTTCTTCCTTTAAAATAGTTTGGTTTTCGATGCAAGAATTTGGCTGGGATGTCAGGGGTCCTATTGTAGCAGGGTGTAGCTTTGCAGGGAAATGAATCTGCCTGCGCACAATGCAACCACGCCAGTATGCCTGGATTACCATAGCTGCCATACTATTAAGAGGAGAAAAAAATTATATTTAGTATCCATAATATACAGCTGCACAGAGGAGATCCTCATAAGCTACATTTATTTGTAAATTAGACTATATAAAGTATTATTTTAAAATAAGACCTGCTCTTTTATTTAACTGTAGTCATAGAAGTAAAAATAATATGGACACCTTCAAATCTGAAGGAGAGAAATGGGCCAGTAACTTAGTGATATGAGTCCTAGGGATTTTGTTTCTTTTAAGGAGGATGATATTAATGAGACTTTGTATGATAGTGGGAATTTGAGCCAGTAGTAAGGGGGAAAAAGTGATGATGCAAAAAAGGAGGACAAAGGTAGGAGTTCGTGTTGAGTTGGCAAGAGAGGATGGGATCTTGTTCACAGTGGGGAGATTAGGTTTTGAGAGGAAGAAGGGCCCTCCTTCATTTTCAGAGACAGGAACCATCAGGTCTTTGTGAGCTTCATTTTAGGTCCCTGCGCATGGACAAATATATAAATCATTCTCTTACAAGCCCAGTAGTAAATTATAACATTGATCCAGTCTACATCTATCGGCTATTATCTGGCATTCCATCAGTCAACACTGTGTTTTCCCCATATCCCCATAAGCTGCCCAGCAACAATAGCAAAAAATTAACAGCAATGTAGGTTGACTGTAATTGGGTTCTCAGTTTGCTTAATCATTTAATGCTTCATCATTGGATATGCTTTCCTTTTCTCACACAGATTACTGCAGAAATATTATCAAGGTACCTGGTATAGTCAAAGTGCTAACTATTATCTTAATTGCTTTTCAGACCCTTGAGTTCAGTTTTAAAAGACATATAAAGGTGAAGTGACTGATGCACATTCACTTTCCCAGGCTCCCTTGAAAAAGTTTTCAATAATTTTATAATTGCAGAGCCCAAAGAAATGTTTTCATTTCAAACAAAGTGAGTTTAAGGCAAAATGGAATTAAGCAATAAAGTGCCAGAAATGATGGCTTCCGAGGTGGTGCTTGTGGTAAAGAATCCGCCTGCCAATGCAGGAAACTTAAGAAATGTGGATTTGATCCCTGGGTCAGGAAGATCACCTGGAGGAGGACATGGCAACCCACTCCATTATTCTTGCCTGAAGAATCCCCATGGACAGAGGAGCCTGGTGGGCTACGGTCCATAGGGTTATAAAGAGTCGGGGACGAATGAAGCAACTCAGCATGCATGCCATATGGAATGAAGTAATCATTTTCTGTTGTTATGAATATTGTTATCAGCACCACCACCATTTTATGTAAAGCCTGTGGAAGTTTTCAATCTATTTTGCTACGAATTTAGATTAGTGGATAAAGCTTTCTGCCTTAAGATAAACTACTTATACTCATTATACAAAGAAAAACCATGTTTCAACAAAACATTTCCTCCTTCTAGGGTATATGGTGCTCTTGCGTACTCAGTCAAGTCTGACTCCTCATGACCCCATGGATGATAGCCTGCCAGCCTCCGCTGTCCATGGAGTTTTCCAGGCAAAAATACCAGGATAAATAGAACTTAGTAGATTTTGCTATGGAATTAATTCACATTTGATCATTCAGTCATTAATTCATTCCTTCATCTTTTGGACAAAAATGAGTTAACGAATTTGAAAAAGAGTAGATATATGTATGTGTATAACTGAATCACTTTGCTGTACACCTGAACTAACACAACACTGTTAATTAAATACGCTGCAACATAAAATAATTTTTAAAAAGATTAAAAAAATGAGTTGAGGACTTTTAAGGCACAATAATACCAATGCATATTTGGGTTATAAAGAAAAAAAAATCTGAAAACATAATTGCAATATATAACTGGTAAAGAATGAAAAGTTGTTCAAAACAAAAGATTGAAAGATTAGTAAAAAACACATTTAACCTGAGACAGGGCCTTATATTTCTCTACAGGTACATACAAGTTTCATGGACTGTAATCTTGAGTTTCTTATAAAGCTGACCAGTCATTTAGCACTTGAATTCCTCAGCCCACTATCTTTAAAATTTCCCAAGGAAGAAAATAAAAAGGTATATGAGGAGTATTTTCCACAGTGACACTAACACTGGGACTGCTTTTCACCCACAGAAAGCAGGAAAAGGTAAAGAGGCTAACTTGGGGCTGCCTGAATGTTAGGTGCTCTCCGTGTTGGGAAAAGCAGCTCATATCATTACTATCACCAGCATCATATTTTTTTTTTTAGTAAAAAACAATGATGCTAACAATGCCCTTAGCACAGGAACATACGAAAAGTATGCTTAGGAAGCAAGAGCACAACTGATGATGCATCTTCCTGAAACACCGAATGGCAAGGTTCAGCAAGTGGGCATACATTTTCTTTTCCCTTTATTCTTTGAGTCTTTGGTTTGTATATATTTTCAGTTATTCATCCTTTCTTATTATTATTTGGCAATTTTATTTGCCATGAATAAACAACTCAATGTTGTTTATCTGAAATTTCAATAGACAATGTCTGGAGTGTTTAGAGCTAACAGGATTCAAACAGGTAATATCTAGGGTACCCTGGCTGAAACTATCCCAAAACATACCAATCTTCTTAGCATACTGAATATTCCAGTGAAACTGAAAGTCGCTCAGTCATTTTCTGACCCTTTGTGACCCCATGGACGATACAGTCCATAGCATTCTCCAGGCCAGAATACTGGAGTGGGTAGCCTTTCCCTTCTCCAGGAAATCTTTCCAACCCAGGGATCAAATCCAGGTCTCCCACAAGGCAGGTGGATTCTTTACCAGCTGAGCCACAAGGAAGCCCAAGAATACTGGAGTGGGTAGCCTATCCCTTCTCCAGTGGATCTTCCTGACCCAGGAATTGAACTGGGGTCTCCTGCATTGTATGTGGATTCTTTACCAACTGAGCTACAAGGGACTATTTTAAGTTCAAGGGATTTGAGAAAAGGCATGTGCAGGAAGGATTTTCTGACCTTCCCCGGAGCATGTACTAAGATCGTCATATGAGAGGTCTTTATAGTATTTTAAGAATAATGTGATTGTTTTAATTATTTAGAGATTTCTACTGCTGATACTGGTTCCAAATAGGAAAAGGAGTACATCAAGGTTGTATATTGTCACCCTGCTTATTTAACTTATAAGCAGAGTACATCATGAGAAATGCTGGACTGGAAGAAGCACATGCTGGAATCAAGATTGCTGGGAGAAATATCACTAACCTCAGATATGCAGATGACACCACCCTTATGGCAGAAAGTGAAGAGGAACTAAAAAGCCCCTTGATGAAAGTGAAAGAGGAGAGTGAAAAAGTTGGCTTAAAGCTTAACATTCAGAAAATTAAGATCATGGTATCTGGTCCCATCACTTCATGGGAAATAGATGGGGAAACAGTGGAAACAGTGTCAGACTTTATTTTCTGGGGCTCCAAAATCACTGCAGATGGTGATTGCAGCCATGAAGTTAAAAGACACTTACTCTTTGGAAGGAAAGTTATGACCAACCTAGATAGCATATTCAAAAGCAGAGACATTATTTTGTCCACAAAGGTCCGTCTAGTCAAGGCTATGGTTTTTCCAGCGGTCATGTATGGATGTGAGAGTTGGACTATGAAGAAAGCTGAGTGCCGAAGAACTGATGCTTTTGAACTGTGGTGTTGGAGAAGACTCTTGAGAGTCCCTTGGACTGCAAGGAGATCCAACCAGTCCATTCTAAAGGAGATCAGTCCTGGGTGTTCTTTGGAAGGACTGATGTTGAAGCTGAAACTCCAATACTTTGTCCACCTCACGCGAAGAGTTGACTCATTGGAAAAAACTCTGATGCTGGGAGGGATTGGGGGCAGGAGGAGAAGGGGATGACCCAGGATGAGATGGCTGGATGGCATCACCTACTCTATGGACATGAGTTTGTGTGAACTCCGGGAGTTGGTGATGGACAGGGAGGCCTGGC
>SJYQ01000318.1:1202956-1227405 GCA_006410935.1 Redunca redunca
TGAAACATTGATTTTATAGAGAAAATTCTATTTTTTAAAATTATGGTATCATGTCATGTATCAAATAAGTTTCAGAGTTCTTGATACACATTTAATCATTTTCTTCTAAACCACAAATGGTAAATTCAAGCAGCAGGAAACTTGGGCTGGGAGTAATAAATAAAAGTCTCCATTATGAGAAAGAGAGTATCAGGTATACTCTTTCTAAAATAGATAATGTAACTGAAAGCTACTGTCTGTTTCAGAAGTGGGTGTGAATTCTGAACATTTCTCAGTGAAATATACTGAAAATAGGGTTAAAACAAAAAGGGTGGTGATTATTCAATATTTCATGATCTGGAAAATCCAAAATTATGATATTTCTCTTTGAATCTTGATAAGGATTATAATAAATAAACTCTAAAATATGAGCAAAATTCTTTATCAGTTTAAGAGATTAATGCTATGAAAAAACAGGTCAGAAAGCAAAAGCGGTCTACCAAACCCAGGCACTTCGAAGCACTTCCCAAGCTTTACACAAGAAAGCACGTAGGCTTCTTTTCACAAGGCTGTTTATGGTCACAGGGGCAAACTAAGCTTATTGAGTAAGTAAAACTTCTTACTAAAAAACTAACAGTTCCTATGAGGAAAACTATAAGTCACTGACAAAAGCTATCAAAGAAGACTACATAAATGGAAAGATGTCCTGCGGGAAAATAAATCTGTGGATAAGAAGATTCAGTATTGTCAAAAGTCAGTTCTTCCCAACTTGATCTAGAGATAAAACATACCTAATTAAAATATCAGCAAGATATTTTGTGGATATCAACAAAGTGATTTGAAAGTTATATAAACAGGCAAAAGAGGCAGATAGCCAACTTAATTTTGAAGAAAATTTGGAAGACTAACACTACCTGACTTCAAAATAATCTATGAAGCTACAGTCAGTAATCAAGATAATTTGGTAATGGCAAAAGAATAATCAAATAGATTGACGGAACAGAATAGAGAATGCAGAAATAGACCAACATAGTCAGTACAATGGAGAAAAGATAACACTTTTCAACTATTGGTGCTAGAGTAACTGAGCATCCCCCTGTGCAAAAAAATAAAAGAATCTAAACATCCAGATGCAGAACTCTTAAGCTTCACAGAAATTAACTCAAATGGATCACAGACTTTAAAGCAAAATGCAAAACCCTAAAACTCTTATAAGAAAAAATATAATAAAATCCAGATGACCTTGGTTATGGTGATGAGATTTTAGATACAATACCAAAGACATACCTATGAAAAATTTGTTGATGAGTTAAACTTCATTAAAATTAAAAATTCCCACAACTAGGGACACTGTCAATTTGATGACAAGTCATACACTGGGAGAAAATATTTGCAAAAGACACATCTGATAAATTACTGTTATCCAAAATATACCAAAAAAAAAAAAGCTTAAAACTCAATGATAAGAAAATGAATGTCTTGGTTTAAAAGTGAGCCAAACATATTAAAGACATCTTACCAAAATATATAAATATGACAAACAAACATTAATTAATGGATTGCAAATTATAACGACAATGAGATACTACTACCTACCAAGTAAAATGCCCACAATCCAAAACACTGATAACACCAAATGCTGGTGAGGATGTGGAGAAATAGGAATTCTAATTAAGTGCTGGTGGTAATGAGAAAATGGGAGAGACATTTTGGAAGATAGTTTGGTGGTTTCTTACCAAATTAAACATCTTTATTTTTGATCTAGCAATCAGTCTCCTTGGTATTTATCCAGATGAACTGAAAATGCATGTCCATATAAAAACCTGCCCACATATGTTTATAGCAGTTTTATTTGTTTCAGCCAAAAATTGGAAACAACCAAGATGTCCTTCAGCAGGTGAACTGAAAGATAAACTGTGATATATTCATACAGTATAAAATTATTTAGCATTAAAAAGAAATGAGCTGATTCAAATGTTTGAGGTGGATGAAATGGGAGCCTATTATACAGAGTGAAGTGAGCCAGAAAGAAAAACACCAATACAGTATACTAACGCATATATATGGAATTTAGAAAGATGGTAATGATAACCCTGTATGCGAGACAGCAAAAGAGACACAGATGTTTAGAACGGACTTTTGGACTCTGTGGGAGAGGGAGAGGGTGGGATGATTTTGGAGAATGGCATTGAAACATGTATACTATCATGTAAGAAATGAATCGCCAGTCTATATTCGATACAGGATACAGGATGCTTGGGGCTGGTGCACGGGGATGATCCAGAGAGACGATATGGGGTGGGAGGTGGGAGGGGGGTTCAGGATGGGGAACTCATGTACATCCGTGGCTGATTCATGTCAATGTATGGCAAAACCAATACAGTATTGTAAAGCAAAATAAAGTAAAAATAAAAATTAAAAAAAAAGAAATGAGCTATCCATCCATGGACAAACATAGAGGAAATGCAAATGCATATTACTGAGTGAAAAAAGCCAATCTGAAAAAGGCATATATTGTATAATTCCAATTGTTCCACATTCTGGAAAAAAAGCAAAACTATGTAGAGAACAAGATTAATGGTTGCTTTAAGGGGTTAAAGCAAGCAAAGAAATGCTCAAAATTCTCCAAGCTAGCCTTTAACAGTACATGAACTTCCAGATGTTCAAGCTGGGTTTGGAAAAGGCAGAGGAACCAGAGATCAAATTGCCAACATCCATTGTATCACAGAAAAAGCAAGCGAATTCCAGAAAAACAGAATTCTGCTTCATCAACTATGCTAAAGCCTTTGACTAGATCACAACAAATTGTGGAACATTCTTAAAGAGATGGAAATACCAGACCACCTAACCTGCCTCCTGAGCAACCTGTATGCAGGTCAAGAAGCAACAGTGGACTGGTTGGGAAAGGAGTGCATCATGGCAATATATAGTCACCCTGCTTATTAAATTTAAATGTAGAGTACATCACGCAAAATGCCAGGCTGGATGAAGCACAAGCTGGAATCAAGATTGCCAGGAGAATAATCAGTAACCTCAGGTATCCCGATGATAACACGTTTATGGTAGAAAGCAAAGAGGAACTAAGGAACCTCTAAATGAAGGTAGAAGAGTGAAATAACTGGCTTAAAACTCAGCATTCAAAAAATGAAGATCATGGCACCTGATCCCATCATTTCATGGCAAATGATGATCCCATCATTTCACGGCAAATAGATGGGCAAACAATGGAAACAGTGACAGATTTTACTTTCTTGGGCTTTAAAATCACTGCAGATGGTGACAGCATCCATGAAATTAAAAGATGCTTGCTTCTTGGAAGAAAAGCTATGACTAAGCTAGACAGCATGTTAAAAAGCAGAGACATCACTTTTCCAACAAAGGTCCATCTAGTCAAACTATGGTTTTTTCAGTAGTCATGTATGGATGTGAGAGTTGGGCCATAAAGAAGGATGAGTACCAAAGAATTGATGTTTTTGAACTGTGGTGCTGGAGAAGACTCTTGAGAGTCCCTCGGACTGCAGGAGATCAAACCAGTATATCCTAAAGGAAATCAATCTTGAAGGACTTGGAATCAATTGGAATCAATTGGAAGGACTGATGCTGAAGCTGAAACTCCAATACTTTGGCTACCTGATGCGAAGAGCTGACTCATTAGAAAAGACCCTGATGCTGGGAAAGATTGAAGGCAGGAGAAGGGGATGATAGAGGACGAGATGGTTGGAAGGCATCACCGACTCAATGGACATGAGTCTGAGCAAGCTCCAGGGGATGGTGATGGACAGGGAGGCCTGGTGTGCTGCAGTCCAAAGAATTGGACACGAGTGAGCAACTGAACAACAACAACAAGGGGTTAAAGTAGAGAGAGGGATGAAAGGGCAAAGCACAGAGAACTGTTAGGGACACATTACCACATGGTGGGTACACGTCATAGCACATTCAAAACCCATAGAATGTAAAACACCAAGAGTGAACTCTAATATAAATCTATGGAGTTTGGGTGATAAATATGTGTCAGTGTAGGTTCATTGACTGTAAAAAAACTACTGCTTTGGGACTTCCCTGGCAGTCCAGTGGTTAAGATTCCATGATTCCAATGCAGGGGACACAGGTTTGATCTCTGGTCAGGGAACAAAGATTCTACATGCCCCGCACCACGGCCAAAAAATAAAAGTATACTGCTTTAGTGTGGGATATTTACAGTGAGGGATATTGGACATGTGTGGGGACTGGGTGTGTGTGTGAGCTTTCTTTACTTTCTGCTCAGCTTTGCTGTTAACCTAAAATTGCTCCAAAAATAAATTTTGGTAATTAAAAAATAAAACAAACAGTTCCTAAACAGTAAATGAAGGATGGCAGGGTAAAAGTACTAAAATGCTAAGAGTTAAGAAGGCAAAGCCCTAATAACTGTTTTTCCTTCTATCTAAGTTGTATAGTCAAGATTGATATAGCTATTTGTGCAAACACAGTTGTGAAATATAATTTTAATTATTTTTTAATGGAGGAAGTGGTCCATTAAGGCAAAAATGCATAAGGCTAACCAAAGTCATAATGCATCCTGTGTATAGTTTATGATCTTGGTAGCCTTGGTATTAAATAAAAGTCATCATAAGAGAGGTACAAATACATCTTTTCAATGAAACAAAACAGAAGAATACCACAGTTTTCCATTTCCTGGGGACACAGTTGACTAGCTCCCTACACTCCTCCAACCACTTCAGAAATACTGCCTTATTTCCCCCTTACAGATAACAAATAAGAGAAAAAAAAATTAGATTTATATTTGGTTCTTCAGGGTAATTATCAAATGTTTTACAATGTTAAGAAGCAGATAAAAGCTTTGATAATAATAAAAAGTTTAAGCTGTTAAAAATTTGAGCCCATGTATTTTGAGCTTTTAAAAAATTATTTATTTTTAATTGAAGGATAATTACAATATTCTGTTAGTTTTTGCCATACATCAACATGAATCAGCCATAGCTATATACACATCCTCTTCCTCTTGAGGCTCCCACTCATTTCCCAACCAATCCCACCCCTCTAGGTTGTCACAGAGCCCCAGTTTTGAGTTCCCTGAGTCATACAGCAAATCCTCCCTGGCTATCTATTTTACATATGTTACAAAATATAGACTGGCTCGTGAATTAATGTGTCATCCTTGCACAGGGGCCATGCTAATCTTCTCTGTATCATTCCAATTTTAGTATATGTGCTGCTGAAGCTAGCACTATTTTGAACTTTTTTCGGTGGCTTGAAGTTAGAAATGCTTATCAGTTCAAAAACTACCTATAATGCTTACCACAAAGGGTTAAATATCTGGCATATATTGTGTTTCTGCTTAGAGTCGTATGAAGATATGATTCAAAAGCAGAACGTTACCTTAAGATCATAGCTATTCATCACAGGTGATAAGGTAAGCAGAGGCATTCACCTCAGAGATACAATATTAGAAATAACAGGAAATCTTTGACTAAGGCTTTCCTCGTGGCTCAGTGGGCAAAGCATCTGCCTGCAATGTGGGAGATCTGGCTTCGATCCCTGGGTTGGGAAGATCACATGGAGAAGGCAAAGGCTACCCACTCCAGTATTCTGGTCTGGAGAAACTCCAAGGGGGTCACAAAGAGTCGGACACAACTGAGTGACTTTCAATTTCACTGTTTCATCAAAGCAAGGAAATATTCCATCCTACCAAATAATTTTATGACAGTATTAAGAAAGCAACATTGTATTCTAACTAGGTATTCATAAAAATACCTAGTCAAATTTCTTTACGATATGACTGTGATATCAAAATAACTTAATTATAATGATAAAATGTAAAGTGTGAAAAAATGATTTTTGAGAGGTGATAACAGAGTATTGAAAGTTAAGGTTATACTGGTGTTCATGCTCTATTTCTATTACTGGTAAATTTAAAAAATATTAAATACCCTAAATTATAGAAGAGCAAATAAAAGGCTTTTAATAACTTGGTGGAAATAGTTCTTGAGAATAGCAACATTTCTAATTCTTTGGGTACCAAGCAAAGATCAATCTGATACCTTGATTTCCAGAATGAACCTGATTAGCCGATGAAATGAGTTATGCCAGTGGACAGGCTCCAGTCTTTGAAATAGGTTCCCAGGAGGTGCTAGTGGTAAAGAACCCACCTACCACTGCAGAAGACTTAAGAGACATGGGTTTGATCCCTGGGTCAGGAAGATCCCGTGAAGAAGGGAATGACTATCCTTGGACAGAGGAGCCTGGACAGAGGAGCCTGGCAGGCTATGGTCCCTGGGGTCTCAAGAAGTTGGACACAACCGAAGCAACTGCACACATTCCTTGGAAGGGAAATTAATAAAGCATATTATCTCATTATTATAAGTTGGATTCTTAGGGGTTAGGTAAAGCTAATTATCTTTTCCTTGAGGGTATAATCATTTCAGTAAGTGGTTTTATACACAAAACTTTTCACCAGGATGGTGGATCCATAGTGATAGTGCACTTGTGAGACACTAGTGAGCGGTCACCTTTCAGGTCTCAATACGCTAAATGAGGAGTCAGTAAAAAGAAGGCAACGCTCATGCTGCTCACATGAGAGCCTCAGGGTCTAACACTTCTGTCTTTGCCTTAAAGTGAAGTGAAGTTGCTCAGTCGTGCCTGACTCTTTGCGACCCCATGGACTGTAGCCTACCAGGCTCTTCCAGCCATGGGACTTTCCAGGCAAGAGTACTGGAGTGGGTTGTCATTTCCTTCTCCAGGGGATCTTCCCGACCCAGGGGTCGAACCTGGGTCTCTGCATTGTAGGCAGACGCTTTACCGTCTGAGCATCAGGGAAGTCTAAATCTTTGCCTTAGTCACTGTCTAAATTCTTTGAGATGAGAATTCAAGCAGATTTTTATGTGGGTCTCCAGCCCCCAGGGTAGTGTTTCTGAAAAGCTTGTCCTTGAACTACTTCTTCAGCCATGCTTGGGATGTTTTTTGCAATGAAGAGTCTTCAGCTACACATAGACCTCTACTGACAGGTTTGGGGAAATATATATATATATATATACATACACACACACACACACACACACATATATATATATATATAATTCAGTCTCTCTTGTGCAGTTTAAAGAATAAAATCACTACATTGGGAAGAAAATAGACTACAGCATGTTATGCTAAAATCAGAGATGGTCAAGTTTGAAGTTAAAAAAAATGAAACTCAAATCATTTATAAATTATCTTAAATTAATAAAACAGCTTGCATTTTTCTTAAGGAAACTTATACTCTATATATCAATGATATCAGAAGAGTTTGCTAAATAAGAGACACTGTGGTCTCTGGGCAGTAACATTCCAATGGTATGTCACTGGGTAACATTGCCATTAGCTTTATATAAATGGTGTGAAGATGTTTTTAGAAAACTATCCCTGTAATTCTAAAATTCAATAGTACATACCAAATACATAAAGAAATAATTCATAAATATGTCTGAATATTTCTGAGCAATTATTTCTATTCAGAAATAATTGATGGTTGGAATGAAGAGCTATTTTAACCAAATAAATGAATACCATCCAAGAGGCAAAAAAAAAATTAGAATTTGTTTTATCTGATTAAGGATAAGATTAATATTTTACCACAAATAACTTATTTAATAAAATAAATGTTTATGTTCCAGACAACCAAAGTAATGAAAGATCCACCCCGAGATAACACAGGACGGCAGAGCTGTTTCTAGGTGGTGCAACTGTCGTCATGTAGAGGCTACTGCGATGTTAATTGACGCCAGATCAGCATGGGGAAAAGTGATAGCTTTATCATCAAATGCTATATTTTGGGCATAATAATAGTTACTGATATAGACTCATTAAATATAATATTTTAGCTACACATAATAATTCTAGAGAATGTGGGGCAACAGACCTTGAATTTTTATGTTTGGAATATTTTGATGGTACACTCATCACCTTTAGATAAAATAGTTCCCAGTTTTAGTTAGACTGTTTTGAACCTCTGGATGTACACATGTAGTTTGGTGGGATCTTGAAGAGTGTGACAGTGTCTTGAAATCTGTGAATTACAAAATAAATATCCAGATTGGAGCTAATGTTTTATTTGGACAATTTTTTTTCTTGAATCTTTTTTTTAAGGAACAGTAGTCAGATTTGTATAAATTAGTAGTGCATGGATGGGCTTTAAATTCAAATGCAGCCTTATAAAGACTCTGTGATAAATATATTAGAAAGCGCTGTAACAAGTTGATTCATGTTTGAAATGAAGTATAAGGACACTGTGAGATCTCAGCCTTAGTTTTTCCAGCTGGGCTCCTCCTAGTCAAGGGCTGAATCAATATTTCATTTAGTGAAAACTTCCTGGTGAATATTCTGTCACTTAAGAAGCTCTATTAATCATTCATGAATGAAACACATTCCCAAAGGAAATTCCAAACTGAGTCTGTGGATTAAGTTTTAAAAAGATATTTTTTAGTACATCAGTTTTGTTCGTGTTATCACTGGCTGGACATGAAAGTAAGAAGCCAATTGGGAAAATCTATAACTAATCCCTTTGTTGGTATCAAGGGGTTATGTAAAGTTCAGTGGAACACACTAGTAAAAGTTTGAGTTGATCCTTTCGTTAACAAATCCATTTTTTATAGATCACTAGATTTTAAACTATTTAGATAAGTGAATCTCTTCTTAAAATTATGAAAGCTGTATTAGGACAACTGGATCTATATGAAACTTGATAGGTAAAATTTGCAAGCTGGTATTGTTCTAGTTCAGAAAGACTAATTTAAACATAGACAATATAACAGCTAAATAATTGTACATGTAAATACGAATCTATTTTTTCTCAGTATTATTTCTAATTAAATAATTTCTTTAAAACTATAAAGTATATATACTAAGTGCAGTAAAATGTGAATATTATCTTTATATATGTCTTACAATAGGTTATATCAGTAGGTTTTGCAACAAGCATATTTTATTCAATTAAATAAGTGTTGATGTTTTCTACAAACAAAATACAAATAAAAGATTATTCAGGACATAGTTTTGCTTTTAGCTGCTACAACTTGCAACATGGCAGCCGTTCAGATGGTAACTGATTCCACATCAACTACAGAATTCATGCCCTATTTGCCCAACACTTAATAGTAAAACCATTATCCCCTTGCTCTGAATAATGTACACAACTGCCATTTTGATTTGTCATTGTATGTCAATTCTATAACTTATTCTCTATAGTTACTCGGGAAAATAAAAATATCTCTCTAGAAACAACCCATTAGACATCTTTATAATAAATAATATTACCCGTCAAACAGTCCTTCAGACATAACTGCACTCTTTATATGGGTTTCGAGAAGTGAGGACCCGAACTTGCGGATTAGTGCTCTAAATCGCAATGAAAGAGAAGCAGTCCTAGATTGCAAGTTAGTGCACCTGTATGGTGACCTTGACTGGTTCTATTCCAGAAGACGAAGTCCTTCACCAAGCTGGCAAAAGGTCTAGAAACATAGTCAGGTGGCCTTTGCACGTCTACACACACATTCCTTAAATACTTGTAATTTTTGATCACCGTCTGATTTGATGTTAACTAACAGTTGACATTTCCTATAATAACTTGTCCTAAGATCAGTTTCTCAGGAGACTTGGAGAATTTCACAAATACTATGGCCCCCAAGGAGTCCGAGGACTCCAATTTTAGAACTCCAGATATTGATAATTATTGAAAATCAAGACTAATATAAATTGTCAATCGAGAAAATGACACTGTCAATCATAAAAGTCAAATTGAGTAAGTTCAATAGAAAAATTAGTGGCTGAAACATGTATTCTTTACACATTTACACATTATAATGAATTTAAATTTAGTAATATATACCTTCAACAAATAATTTGGGTGTCATCCAAGGACTCTATATGAGAATCTGTACAATACCTGGGGCCACTTCTACTACTTAATTTTAGCCATTTCTAATGCTAGCACTTTCATTTAATTTGGCTACTTCTCCTTAATTTTTTGTCAGTTTTCTGCTGAAAACAAGCTTCCCCAAACACTGTTTTCATTTTCACATAACTGTTGAAAATTTTTCTATAACTCCTTAAAAATAAAGCCTAGCATTATCAAATGTGTTTCTGTTAGGCATGGCTATAAAGTGCTACCATATAGTAACATATATATTTACTCCTCATAGAGACTTCTGTGCTCTGAAACTCATGTTCTTCCCTATGTTTCCCCGGTTTCTTTGCAGTTAGTTTGGCCATGTGATTAGTTACAGGCCATACAATATGAGAGAAGTGATATCTGCCACTTTTGAGGGCAGAGTGGTTAAATGTCAGTTGTTTTTCTTGTGGTCATTTTCCCCCACCACAATCTACTACCTATAAAGATGAAGTTATGTTCAAGTATTGTGACTCAAGAGTCACAAAATGGAAGCAGGCTGAGTTTCTGAATCTGCTTAGGAGAGACAGGCCAACCTCACATCAGACAAACGCAAACAAACACAAAATTTCTATTGATGAAACCACACAGATTCCTAAGTTTGCTGTTGTGTGGTATAACCTATATTACCCTAATGAATCTATCTTAAGAGATAGGTTCTATTATTACACCCATTTTACAGATGAAGGAAGAGACATAGCAAAATGAAGTAACTTGAGCAAGGCAAACAGCTAGGAAGTGGTAGAGCTAGATATGCACATGAGCAGTTTACTCACAAGGCTTGAAAAGTACATGTTTCAAGTGTATGTTTTCAGGATAAAAGAGACTTTTTATCCTAGACGTGAAATTTACTATCTGGCCATAACATAACACGTGAAAAAGCAGAGCACAATGTTTAAATTCCAGGCTTCAGAACTCAAATAACACCCCTGACACTTACTTCCTAACTGAGCAAATCACAAGGTATCTAAGCTTCAGTAAATACTCTGTAAAATGAGAACGATAATTACAGAACCCAACTCAGTTGCTGTGAAGTGAAGGAACATGTACACTACTTAGCCCACTTTGACACATTGTAAGCCTAAGTACTTGATTTCTTGCTTCTTTCCAGTGGTATTTCCCACTAAACCCACTTTACCTGAACACACTGGTCTTCTACAGAGCTCAACTTTATCTTTCACATTCCCTCCTCTTTTGAATGTTTCCTCTATCAGAAGTGCTTTTTACTTTTATTTTGATCCTTTAACTAAATTAACTATACTTATTATTTCGATGCAGGGAAAGTGCTGAACTCAATATGCCAGCAAATCTGGAAAACTCAGCACTCAGCAGTGGCCACAGGACTGGAAAAGGTCATTTGTCATTCCAATCCCAAAGAAAGGCAATGCAAAAGAATGTTCAAACTACTGCACAATGGCACTCATCTCACAGGCTAGCAAAGTAATGTTCAAAATTCTTCAAGCCAGGCTTCAACAGTGCATGAACTGTGAACTTTCAGATGTTCAAGCTGGATTTATAAAAAGCAGAGGAACCACAGATCAAATTGCCAACACCCGCTGGATCATCAAAAAAGCAAGAGAGTTCCAGAAAAACATCTATTTTTGCTTTTTTGACTATGCCGTAGCCTTTGACTGTGTGGATCACAATAAACTGTGGAAAATTCTTCAAGAAATAGGAATACCAGACCACCTGACCTGTCTCCTAAGAAATCTGTATGCAGGTCAAGAAGCAACAATTAGAACTGAACATGGAACAACAGACTGGTTCCAAATTGGGAAAGGAGTACGTCAAGGCTGTATATTGTCACCCTGCTTATTTAACTTATATTCAGAGTACATCATGAAAAATGCTGGGCTGGAAGAAGCACAAGCTGGAATCAAGATTGCCAGGAGAAATATCAATAACCTCAGATATGCAGAGGACACTACCCTTTTGGCAGAAAGTGAAGAGGAACTAAAAAGCCTCTTGATGAAAGTGAAAGAGGAGAGTGAAAAAGTTGACTTAAAGCTCAACATTCAGAAAACGAAGATCATGGCATCTGGTCCCATCACTTCATGGCAAATAGATGGGGAAACAGTGAGAAACTATATTCGGGGGCTCCAAAATCACTGCAGCCATGAAATTAAAAGACACTTGTTCCTTGGAAGGAAAGCTATGACCAACCTAGATAGCATATTAAAAAGCAGAGGCATTACTTTACCATCAAAGGTCCATCTAATCAAAGCTACGGTTTTTCCAGTAGTCATGTATGGTACAGATGTGAGAATTGGACTATAAAGAAAGCTGAGTGCCGAAAGAATTGATGCTTTTGAACTGTGGTGTTGGAGAAGACTCTTGAGAATCCCTTGGATTGCAAGGAATTCCAGCCACTCAACTCTAAAGTAAATCAGTCCTGAATATTCATTGGAAGGACTGATGCTGAAGCTGAAACTCCAATACTCTGACCACCTGATGTGAAGAACCGACTTATTGGAAAAGCCCCTGATGCTGGGAAAGATTGAAGGCAGGAGGAGAAGGGGACGATGGAGGATGAGATGGTTGGATGGTATTACCAACGCGATGGACATGATTTTATGTAGGGTTTGGGAGTTGGTGATGGACAGGGAAGCCTGGCGTGTTGCAGTCCATGGGTCACAAAGAGTCGGACACGACTGAGCGAGTGAACTGAACTGCCTGTGATGCACCTGGATCTTAGTTCCCCAACCAGAGACTGAATCCATACACCCTGCGGCGGAATCGTGGAGTCTTAACCACAGGACTGCCAGGCAACTCTCTGGTTTTCAATATTACCAAACTACTGGAGGATTAACTCAAAGTTTGCCTCTTAGGTGCAGGCAGTTTTGCCTGGTCTAAATTACGATATTTCCAAATTTCTAAAGAATATCTGCTGTCTACAATAATCATATGACAGTTGTATTTTATTAGGCACTAAAATTTGAGTTAAGAGTAGATTTTGGAGCTAGACTGCATAGGTTTGAATCCTGGGTCTTTGACTTGCTAGCTGTGTCAAATTGGGTAGGTGACTTAGCCCTTTCTGCTGACATAAAGTGGGGAAATTAGGTAAGCTATTTCATTATCATATTGTGAGGTTAATTGAAAACGTGCTGGGCACAAAGTAAATGCTATATCAGCATTTGTTATCATTAGTTTTCATGGTTATCATTTTTTGCATACATTTTCTATCTCTAACAAGATTATAAAAATGACTTGAAATCATGGGTTACATTGAATTTCCCTTATAATGTCCAACATGTTAGGAAACTGACTACATGTAGTGGGCATACACTAAATACTTGGTGGTTGAATAAGCACCCATACACAGTCTAGTTGGCCTAGTAATAGTAAATAATAGATTTTTGTATGCTTGCCACATTCCAGGGATTATTATCAACAGAATATGTGTATTATCCCATTCAAATCTAGTGGCTATGCCAAAGGATAGGTACAATTATTATCCTCATTTTACCAGTGAAGGTTCACAGACATAGAAAAGCTGTTACTTTCCCAGGATCACAAAGCATGGGGCAGGAAGATGTCCTTATTTAAAAACACAATGATTTCCAAACTTCAGTGCACCTTGAATCACCCAAAAGGCTTGAAAAGATTACTGGGAATCATGTGCTACTTTCTGGTTTGGTGGATCTGGGTAGAGTGTAAGATTTTGCATATCTAACAGGCTCCTAGGTGAGGATGAAGGGGCATATAGCGTTAAGAACCACTGCACTGGGTTATACCCTTTCCTCCGTGCTACACAGCTTAAATCGCACTTGAAAACAGATGCTTCTAAGCCAGAGGTTGACAGGTTGTATCCTAAAACATGTGGGACATACCAGGTTTGCCTAACAAACAGAGTAACATTAGAAATTTATGTGGAAACTCAGTTTTAAAGCAAAAAGAAAGAAAAATAGATTTTCTAGCAAAAAGATAATAACTCTTCTGTGATAAACAAGTTATCGGTAAGCAGCAAATCATACAGGTGTTTGACTTCATGTAAAAAGCTGCTATTTTCTTCACTAAAGGTCAACGGACAAATTTAAGAACCCAGTACATCTAGAAAGAGAATGCCATAGGTCTGCCGTGATCTTAGACAAAGGAGACAACAGTAACCACTCCCTAGACTCTTATCTTGTTCTACAGGTGGCTAAAGTCAGGTACAGGGATTGTAAACATAATCAGATCCTTGGTTTTTTGGTAAGATATCTTATATTCCTCTGAAATACTCAGAAAAACAAGGACCTTTCTGGCTATGGCCATCCATCACAGGGAAACCAAATCAGGGCGAAGAGTCAACTGCCTCCACCCTAGGATCAGAGGTGCACCACTTTTTTTTCAGTTATTCATTTCTCCCTGTCTGTATTTTGTTCATAAATGTATCTCACTATCTGATCAAACTGATTATGACTTGCTAACTTGATTCAAAATTAGGATTTGGAAATAAATTTTCCTACCTGAATTTTAGTACATGTTTGTCTTTCCCTACACTTAGCATGTTGCCAAATCCACCTTGCTAAATTAGGCTACAAGCCCAGTCCACTTTGGCTTGTTTTCCCTTGATATACCCATGTCCTGATATGATACAAATGTTAAATTTATAATAATTCATGTTAAATCATTTAACAAATGCATGGAGTTCAGGCTATAAACATCATCAGTACTAGAAAATTCCAAATTGCATATGCAAATTTTCTCAGTATACTAGGATGTAATTCACCTAGAATTGGTAAATGAGTCTGAGGATATGAGAGAGAAAAATCACTTGGAGCCAAGGGAAATAACAAGTGGGAAGCAAACGGCAGCAAATATTACAGAAACCCACAGGAGGATAGGAATAATTCTCATCAGCCAAAGTCGAAAGGATACATAGAAGAGACATTAGGCAGAATACTAAGAAAGTTGGAGGCATAGTAGTTGGGCTAAATTAGTACTAGTCTAAATAAAGATTTCTTTGAGATTTCCCTAACAGAACTTAAAAGGAAATTTTGAAATAATCTCACTAATTCCAAGAAACATATTAAACAGATGGTACATGTCAGAAGCAAAATATCAACATATATTATGTAAAGGAAAAGATGAAAATCAAGGAATCAACAAGTAGAAAAATTTAAATGTCCAGAATGTACCCAAATTGTCTGGGCATGCAAGAAGTAGGAAAATCAGAATCAGAAAAAAGAATTAATAAAAATAGACCTTAAAATGAGGGAGATGATGGAATTAACATATAAAGATGTTAAAACAACTATTATAAATATTATCCATATGTTCAAGATGATTCAGGAATATATGAACATGATTAAGAGAGAAACTGAAAATGTTAAAAAAAATAAAGAAAACTTGTAGAAATGAAATCTACATGTAATCTGAACTGAAAAACAGTTTAGATGGGATTAACTGCAGAGCAGTTACACAAGAAGAAAATATCAGGGGATTTGAAGCCACAGCAATAACTAGTAAGACTGAAATATAGGCAGAAAACAAAAACAATAAATATAAGAACAAAGCAATAGTGACTTCAAGGATACATCAAGTGGTCTAATATTGGTGAAGTTGGAGTTCTCGTAGGAGAAGATAGAAGGAAGCAGAAATAAATACTTAAAAATAATAGCCAAAATTTTTCACAATTTTATAGAAACTATGAATCTACTATATCCAAGAGGTTCAATAAATTCTAAGCAGAATTGCAATATGGATGGACTAAAAATTATCATATTAAGTGAGGCATGTCAAACAAAGACAAATATCACGTTATATCACTTATTTGTGGAATCAAAAAAGTGTATTTATAATACAGAAATAGACTCACAGACTTAGAAGATAAACTTATGGTTACCAAAGAATAAAGGCAGGCAAGAGGGATACACTGGGAGTTGCCTTCCCTGGTAGCTCAGTGGTAAAGAATCTGTCCGTCAATGCGGGAGACGAAAGAGACATAGGTTTGATCCCTGGGTCCGGAAGATCCCCTGGAGAAGGAAATGGCAACCCACTCCAGTATTCTTGCCTGGGAAATCCCAAGGACAGAGGGGCCTGGCAGGCTGTGGTTCTCGGGGTTGCAAAAAAGTCAGACATGACTTAGTGACTGAATAACAGCAACAAAATTAAGATATATACTGCTGCTGCTGCTGCTGCTAAGTCGCTTCAGTCGTGTCCGACTCTGTGTGACCCCATAGACGGCAGCCCACCAGGCTCCCCCAGCCCTGGGATTCTCCAGGCAAGAACACAGATGTATACTACTATATATAAAATCAACAATGAGGACCTACTGCATAACATAGGGAACTATTTTAATATCTTATAATAACCCATAATAGAAAAATTCTGAAAAGAATACACGCACACAAATAATTGAATCATGCGGCTGTGCATCTGAAACCAACACAACATGGTAAAACAACTCTGCATCATTAGAAAAACGCTAAGCAAATAAACAAGGAAAAAATCCTAAGGAGAGTGAATCTATCTAAAACCACATCAAAGCACGTTATAATCAAATTGCTGAAAACCACTGATAAAATCTTAAAAGTACCCAGAGACAGAGGAATGAAGACAAGACTGTCCACAGACTTCTCCTTAGAAACAGTGAAAGCCATAAGACAGTGGAGACACATTTTTTTTTTAATAAAAAGATAACAATATTTTATTTTGGGCATTTACTCAGTATTTTACAGATCCTCAACAAGTTTTGAGGTAGGTTAATATTAGTATTTATTTTACAATCTAAAACCCAGGCAGAGATTACATCACTTGT
The DNA here is from genome assembly GCA_006410935.1 of Redunca redunca. Classification (NCBI taxonomy): domain Eukaryota; kingdom Metazoa; phylum Chordata; class Mammalia; order Artiodactyla; family Bovidae; genus Redunca; species Redunca redunca. Next base: position 1,219,597 of record SJYQ01000318.1, read on the forward strand.
TGCAAATCATAACAGGAGTCCTACCATAACCAAGAACAATATGGTTTTTCAGATTAATCTGATGTGTGTGAATATAACAGTGATAGCTTGCAAATAGTCATTAAAAACAAAACAAAACAGAAACCCCATTAGATATTACAGAAATTCTACTTAGGGTATTTTGTAGTTCTTAAATCAGTCCTACAATGATTATACATGCTTCTGAATAACCTACTTACTCTCATTACAAATCTATTTATGTACAACTAATCCTTGTAATTGAAGAAGGAAATGTTAGCCCACTCCAGTACTCTTGTCTCGAAAATCCTATGGACAGAGGAGCCTGGCAGGCTACAGTCCATGGGGTCTCAAGAGTAGGACATGACTTAGCGACTAAATCATCACCAATCCTTATAGTAACAAATTAGCACATTATTGATTTTGTTGTTTTCTGATTTTGGGGTGGGTGGAGCAGGAAGATAATCGGCAAGCTTTCCTCAGAGTGCTAGGCAGCCTTTCGGTACAGGTGCTATGCTCAACACACTATCTCTGCTGATTTGGAGTCAAAGGAAAGCAGGTATCTAAGGAAGCCAGGATCCAGAAAAGATGCCTGGATCCCAAAGAGGTGGAGGCCCTGCACAAGTCAAAAAGAAGGAAAAAGCGCTACCATTCAGGCTACTGTTGCTCAGCATCATGCTACAGCATCGCAGTTTATGGGAAGAGCGCTTAAAAGACCAGTAAATCAGAGAGAGACATTTTAAAAGTCTTGGAAGAGGGTTATGAAATACTTGAAGAGGGGACTAACCACCAAGAGGAATAAGGTAATTTTTCAAGGTGATAAAAATGATTGTGATGACTGCTATACAATATTCATAAATAAAACTGATAAATTTTATTATATGTAAATTACTTCAAAAAACCTGATTACAAAGAAGATGTTGGCTATCTTGGGGAAAATGATGCTAGCATAATTTGAGAATTTCAGATTAGAGAACTTTTTTAAAAGGAAAATTCATTTAAAAAAATGACAAAGTGCATTTTTTCATTTACATCTAGAGACTTACTGCAGTATTCCAAATAGAGGCCTGAAATCATACATGCTTATAACACATACTTTAACAGACAGCAACTTTCTCTTTTCAGAAATTAAATAAAATAAAATCATTACCAGAAAGGAAACAATTTTAAATGGCAAGCTATGGGATGTAGATGACTCAAAAAGTAATTCCTCAAAAATGTCTTTTCTATAAACACAAACCTAAGTCAACATCATACTAAAATTGTCATATAATCAGTGGTATGGATCAGAATTATCATTTCAAATTTGCATTAGTTCTTACATGTACAAAAGTTTGCTTTAGGCAGCAGGTATTTTTTAAACTACTTTTCTAAAATTATTCTATTTAGAATAACTTTTGAATTATTCTTTATTCACTCTTCCCAGGGAATTATTAATAATATACACAGGACAATTTTCATCCAATTGTGTTCTCTGTAATTGTAATAAAGTACATACATAGGGTGCAACAATATTTATTTACCTCCAGTTTATTTCTTGAAGAAGTGGGTTTCCAGTGAGAGACAATTCATGGAGAGAAAAGCATGCATCAAACCACTTTATGGCACTTGTAAGATCTATAGAAATAAACAATAAAAATTATTATGAGGCATTACAGATAAAGAAAAATAGTTATACATAAATGACCATTTTATGTTTGACTATTAAAGAAAAGCACAAAAATTATTTATTCTACAGNAAAGAAAAGCACAAAAATTATTTATTCTACAGAATATGTTTTTAAAAGACCATATTAAGAACAGACTCTGCTATCATCATACATTATTTCTACCATTTAGCAGTTGTGTGAATTTATGCAAATCATACAATTGCTTGGAAATTCAGGTTTATATCTGTCTCATAGGGTGATAATTAAATGAGCATGTAAACAGCTTAGAGCAAGCTTTGCCAGATCGTTAACACAACACATAAAAAAAGTAAAGTCAAAAGTAATCGGATAGTAGTAAAAATTGAACATTTGCCTAAACAGAATTACATTTATACTTTCAAAAGTAAAAACAATAGGTCAATCCAGCAATCCGGGGTACATTAAGAGTAATTTATACTGGAATTGCTCTCCCACAGAAAACAATCATAAAACTGGACAATAAACACGAAGCACCTGTTTTTAAGCCTGACTTGGAAGAAAACAGCAAGCACACATGGTGAGCTGACAATCATAATTTTTTGTTTTTGGTCTAAAAGTATTTAAGCTTTTTAGAGCAAGAAAGTGGAAATCAAGCAGAGAGGCTGTTTTGCTGAGGCAAAGTTTAGACATGAGGCTGGAATTTATGGTGAAAAGTATTGAGAAGAAGCTGAGTGTGTATATGTTGGTAGGAAGAGAATTGGGGGAAAAGTATATGTAGGGTTTACCACAGCTACTTGGACGAGTGCTAGTCAGGGCAACATTCTGAAACACCTAGCAAAGTTAACCTGCTATTAGGCTAAGAGCTGAGTGATGACAATATAGTTCATGCAGCAGGGAAAGACACTGGAATTTTAGCCCAGTCAGATAAGACTTAACTGAATACAGCATCTCAGAGATTCAGCTAAAATCCAGAAAGACCATGTATTAAGAGTGAAGACAATGCCCAGGGGTAGAGGAATGCATTGAGAGTTGAAAATTAAAATGAATTGCTGTAGGAGAGAATGAAATGAAGGTTGGCAGAAACACAATTATCCATCAATAACTTCTAGAATTACATTTACTATGCTTTAAAAGAAAGATAACAATAGCTGGACTCAGTAAACTGTAGTATGAACAGTGCTCAGCATACAGTTACAAAGTATTGGACATTAAAAAGAAACAGGAAAATATGATCTAGCATTAAGAGAAAATCAGTTAAAAGGGAGATCAAGGTGGACCAAAGTCAACTGATGAAAACAGTTTGTTCAACAAATATTTCTGGAAAAACTAAATGTTGTTTAGTTGTTCAACAACAACTCATCTTTGACTCCACACCATTTGTAAAAATTAATTTGAGGTAGGTCATAGACCTAAAAGTAAAAACTTAAAGTATAAGACCTTTATAAGAAAGTTAAAAAGCATAGAAAATTATCTCATTCTGGATGTAGAAAAATATTACAAAGGACACAGAGAGCAAAAATTATTAAAAATAAAAAAGACCCAAAATTTAAATTTCTGCTTATCTAAAGATATACTTAACAAAATTAATAGGTAAAAGAAAGACTGGGACAGAACACCCACAAAACATATGTCTGGCAAAGAATTTCATCCAGAATACAAAAAGAATTTATTCAAACCAATAAAAGCAAATAGCCAAATTTTTTAAATGGTAAGATACTTGAAAAGATACAAAACAATATACAGAAACCATCAAAAAATTTATGAAAAGATGCTCAATATTATTATCCATCAGGGAAATGCAAACTAAAACCATAACAAGATAACACAGTGATATACCAAAACCCTATAGAATGCAGTGATTGGAACTCTAATGTGGGCAAGTAAAATGTTACAACTATTTGGTAAAACAGTTTTATTAGTTTCTTATAGACTTAAACATGCACCAACAGGGGCTTCCCTGGTGGTTCAGATGGTAAAGAAACTGCCTGCAATGCAGCAGACCCAGGTTCAGTCCTTGGGTTGGGAAGATTCCCTGGAGAAGGGAATGGCAACCCACTCCAAGACTCTTGCCTGGAAAATTCCATGGATGGAGGAGCCTGATGGGCTAGAGTCCATGGGGTTGAAAAGAGTTGGACACGACTGAGCGACTTCACTTCACTTCTACTATTCTTGCCTGGAGAATTCCATGGACAGAGGAGCCTGGAGGGCTACAGTCCATGGGGCCACAAAGAGTTGGACATGACTGAGTGACTAATACTTTTCACTTTGACTTTCATGCATTTACTCTATTATCCAGTAATTACATCCTTAAACATATATACAAGAAAACAACAACAACAACAAAAAAACATGTTACAAAAGTATTTGTACATGAATTTCCATAGGAACTTTATAATCAGAGTGCCCCAAACAGATGGTCAATACCGAAATCAGATTGATTATATTCCTTGCAGCTAAAGATAGAGAAGCTCTATATCAGCAAAAACAAGACGAGAAACTGACATGGCTCAGATCATGAACTCCTTATAGCAAACTTAAGACTTAAGAAAGTAGGGGAAACTACTAGACCATTCAGGTATGACCTAAATCAGATCTCTTACTACTATACAATAGATTCAAGGGATTAGATATGATAGAGTGCCTAAAGAACTTTGGACAGAAGTTTGTGACATTGCACAGGAGTCAGTGATCAATACCATCCCCAAGAAAAAGAAAAGCAAAAAGGCAAAATGGTATACTGAGGAGGCCTTACAAATAGGTAAGAAAAGAAGAGAAGCTAAAGATAAAAAAAGAGCAAAGGAAAGATATATCCATCTGAACACAGAGTTCCAAAGAATAGCAAGGACAGATAAGAAAGCTTTGCTCAGTGATCAATGCAAATAAACAGAGGAAAACAATAGATTGGAAAAGACTAGAGATCTCTTCAAGAAAATTAGACATACCAAGGGAACATTTCAAGCAAAGATGGGCACAATAAACGAAAGAAATGGTATGGACCTAACAGAAGCAGAAGAGATCAAGAAGAGCTTGCAAAAATACACTGAAGAACTACAAAAAAAAAGTCTTAATGACTGAGATAACCAGATGGTGTGTGATCATCCACCTAGAGCCAGACATCCTGGAGTGTGAAGTCAAATGGACCTTAGGAAGCATCACCATGAACAAAGCTAGTGGAGGTGATGGAATTCCAGCTGAGCTACTTCAAATCCTGAAAGATGATGATGTGAAAGTGCTGCCCTCAATATGCCAACAAATTTGGAATACCCAGCAGTGGCCACAGGACTGGAAAAGGTCAGTTTTCATTCCAATCCCAAAGAAAAGAAATGCTCAAACTACTTCACAGTTGCACTCATCTCACACACTCAAAATTCTCCAAGTTAGGCTTCAATAGAACATGACCCCAAAACTTCCAGATGTTTAAGCTGGATCTAGAAAAGGCAGAGGAACCAGGGATCAAATTGCCAACATCCACTGAATCATCAAAAAAGCAAGAGAGTTCCAGAAAACATCTACTTCCACTTCATTGACTATGTCAAAGCCTTCAACTGTGTGGATCACAAAAAACTTTGGAAAATTATTAAAGGGATAGGAATACCAGACCACCTTACCTGCATCCTGAGGAACCCGTACGCAGGTCAAGAAGCAACAGTTAGAACTGGACGTGATGTATTCCTTTCCCAATTTGGTTGGAAATATCAAGGTTGTATATTTTCACCCTGCTTATTTTACTTACATGTAGAGCACATTATGTGAAATACAGGGCTGGATGAAGCACAAGCTGGAATCAAGTTTGCTGCTACCGCTGCTGCTAAGTCGCCTCAGTTGTGTCCGACTCTGTGCGACCCCATAGACGACAGCCCACCAGGCTCCGCCATCCCAGGGATTCTCCAGGCAAGAACACTGGAGTGGGTTGCCATTTCCTTCTCCAATGCATGAAAGTGAAAAGTGAAAGTGAGGTCGCTCACTTCACGACCCCATGGACTGTAGCCTACCAGGTTTTTCCGTCCATGGGATTTTCCAGGCAAGAGTACTGGGGTGGGATGCCATCGCCTTCTCCAATCAAGATTACTGGAAGAAATATCAATAACCTCAGATATGCAGATGACACCACCTGCAGAAAGCAAAGAGGAACTAAAGAGCCTCTTGATGAAAGTGAAAGAGGAGAGTGAAAAGGCTGGCTTAAAACTCAACATTCAAAAAAATGAAAATCATGGCATCCAGTCCCATGACTTCACGGCAAACAGATGGGAAAACAGTGACAGACTTTATTTTCTTGGGTTCTAAAATCACTGCAGATGGTGACTGCAGCCATGAAATTAAAAGACATTTGCTCCTTGGAAGAAAAACTATGGCCAAACTAGATAGCATATTAAAAAGCAGAGACATTACTTTGCCATCAAAGGCCTGTCTAGTCGAAGGTATGGTTTTTCCAGTAGTCAAGTATGGATGTGAGAGTTGGACTATAAAGAAAGCTGAGTGACAAAGAATTGATACTTTTGAACTGTGGTGTTGGAGAGGACTCTTGAGAGTCCCTTGGACTGCAAAGAGATCCAACCAGTCCATCCTAACAGAAATCAGTCCTGAGTATTCATTGGAAGGACTAATGCTGAAGTTGAAGTTCCAGTACTTTGGCCACCTGATGCGAAGATGTGACTCTTTAGAAAAGCCCCAGTGCTGGGAAAGAGTGAAGGTAGGAGGAAAAGGGGAAAACAGAAGATGAGATGGTTGGAAGGCGTCACTGACCGGATGTTCATGAGTTTGAGCAACCCTCGGGAGTTGGTGATGGACAGGGAAGTCTGGAGTGCTGCAGTCCATGGGGTTGCAGAGTCGAACACCACTGAACTGAACTGACCCCAAACAGCAAACAAAATGTTAATCAACAGGAAAATGGACAAACTGTGATGTATTCATGCAATGGACCACACATCAGAAAACAACAACAACAACAAACAATATTGCTGATATAAACAACTGAACAACTGATGTGGTAGAATATCCCAAGAATGTCAACCAAAATCTAGAGTCAACAAAGAACATACTATTTGATTCCATTAACGTAAAGATGTAGGAAAGTCAGATTTAACCTATGGTGACAAATTTAGAACTGTGATTATCTCTTCAAGGGGACTGACTAAAATTGGAGATCGGAAGTCTGAGGGTGAGGGATTGTTTAACCAAATCAATACATTCTTTAATAAACTTTTTGATGGATGCCTCCTCTGTAATGGTTAGGTGTCAGCAAGTTAGACAAATGTTTTTACTTATCTTCAGTAGACTAATTTTTTTCATAGGTATAGGATATATGAATTTTAAATAAGAATATAATTCTCACATTTTCCAAGTTTTATCAGAAAGATATGGAAGTAATATGAGTTTAAAAGTATAAAGAAAATTTTAATTAAATTATTTCACCACACATTCAAAGGCATTTAGAATACATGGCACCCTAATAAGCCATGCTGGCATTTTGACTATTTTAAGTTAAATGCACTTTAAAAAAGGAGCAAATTTAAGAGCCCTCTAATCTTCCTTCTTTTTCTTAAAAGCAAGAAATTAAATTCCCATGTGAAAGATATTTTCCTATAACAGAAGCAAAGAGACATTCTTGTCCTAAGAATGGGAAGCTAAGGCCAAGAGATATGTATGCAAACAAGCTTGTTAAACTGGCCTTTATTTCCTAGTCACTTTTCAATCCAATTAACTACCTTAGTGCCCAAGCCCCTCGGCCTCCTCTCGTTTTCACGATTTACTACTCCTTGTCCAACTCACTATGTAAGTTCAACCTTAACTGCTTCTTGGGGTCTTAATTTTCTTGTGAGAACTCTCATGTACATGTAAAAAAAAAAATTAAAACTTGTATTTTTTTTTCTTCTATTTATCTGACTTACATCAGTTTAATTCTCAGGCCCAGTTTAAGAAAAGAGAAAATTTTCCTCCTCTACACCATTTTGTATAGGTATGTTATAGACATCTACGCAGAACATTTCCTTACCATATTTAGAACAGAAACCCAAAAGCCTATTATTTGAGAAACAACTATGTATTATTATAAACTTACCAGAAAGACAATTGTTGCTGACATCCAGTTTTTCCAAAGAAACAAAATGAAAAAGTGGTACGATTTTTGTCAGGCTGAAAACCAAAATGGAATTTAAAGAAAATTTAAATCGGAGTGTTCTTAATA
>SJYQ01000319.1:0-11579 GCA_006410935.1 Redunca redunca
GGAAAAGACTCTGATGCTGTGAGGGATTGGTGGCAGGAGGAGAAGGGGATGACAGAGGATGAGATGGCTGGATGGCATCACAGACTCGATGAACATGAGTCTGTGTGAACTCCGGGAGACGGTGATGGACAGGAAGGCTTGGCATGCTGTGATTCATGGGGTCGCAAAGAGTCGGACATGATTGAGCGACTGAACTGAACTGAACTCTCCATCTTTGACTGCAAAGAATATAATCAATCTGATTTCGGTGTTGACCATCTGGTGATGTCCATGTGTAGAGTCTTCCCTTGTGTTGTTGGAAGAGGGTGTTTGCTATGACCAGTGTGTTCTCTCGGCAAAAGTCTATTACCCTTTGCCCTGCCTGTTCCTGTACTCCAAGGCCAAATTTGCCTGTTACTCCAGGTGTTTTGTGACTTCCTACTTTTGCATTCCAGTCCCCTATAATGAAAAGGACATCTTTTTTGGATGTTAGTTCTAAAAGGTTTTGTGAGTCTTCATAGAATCGTTCAACTTCAGTCTTCAGCATTACTAGTTGCAGCATAGGCTTGGATTACCATGATATTGAATGGTTTGCCTTGCAAACAAATAGAGATCATTCTGTCATTTTGGAGATTGCAACCAAGTACTGCATTTCGAACTCTTTTGTTGATCACGATGGCTACTCCATTTCTTCTAAGAGATTCCTGTTCACAGTAGTAGACATAATGGTCAATCTGAGTTAAATTCACCCATTCTAGTCCATTTTAGTTCGCTGATTCCTAGAATGTCGACGTTCACTCTTGCCATCTCTTGTTTGACCACTTCCAATTTGCCTTGATTTATGGACCTGACATTCCAAGTTCCTATGTAATATTTCTCTTTACAGCATTGGACCTTGCTTCTATCACCAGAGGAATTCTGCTCTGTGCTGAGATAGAGAAAGCTTCTCCACAAGCCTCGGAAGATTTCTTAAACTTTCTGGCAGACTGCAGTTACAAGGCATCTAGAGGAAAGGCTCAGCTTTGTCACCAATCTGTTAGATATCTGGCCCTGAGAGAATTAAACCTATACTAAATCTTCCCCTACCTATGACTTTAAGACAACTGAGAGGATTTGGGGGAATCACAGGCTACTGCCACATTTGGATTCTGGGTTACGGGGAACTTGCCCAGAGTTTATATAAACTTATAACTGAGACTCAACAGGCCCAAACTGACAAACTGGTGTGGTCTCCAGCTACTCAAAACACTTTTAAGGTTCTTCAGACTGCTCTCCTGCAAGCTCAGGCTTTGAGCTTGCCCACATGGTCAGAATTTAATTTGTTTGTTGCTGGAAGAAAACGTATGACCTTGGGAGTTTTGACACAACCCCCAGGGCCTCATCAGCAACCTATTGCTTTTCTAAGTAGAGAATTAGACTTAATTTCACGTGGGTGGCCACTGTTATGCCCAGAGTCCGAGTCCCCAGAAATGAGAGAACAAGACGTCCACAGCAATGCAAAAGCATAAAAGGGTTTTATTGCTAGCTCGAGCTAGGACCCAGGTGTCACCCAAACGCAGTGGGATCCGACAAGGGCCCCGAGCTCTGATTCACAGCTGCTTATATACAGGCAGTCCCACGGGTTAGTTGGCATTACATGATTGGTTAACTGGTGTGAGCAAGCACGAATTTCAAATCTCGTGTCTCGTCTTGATTGGCTCAGGTCGGACACTGAGGGGGACCTCCCTGATTGGCTAGGGCTATCCGGAAGTCCTGGAAAGAGGAGGACCTCCCTGATTGGTCGAGCTACACTGCCTGCAGGAGTTCCCAGTGCGTCAGCTTTCCTAGAGACTAAACCTCAGGCCTGCCCCTTAGAGCCTGTCCTGGCTCCAGTTTGGTTCTAACAGCCACACTGTCTAAGAGTAATTGGGGCAATGGCTTTATTAACACCTGAAGCTTTAAAAATAATTAATGGATGAAATCTTACTGTACTGACTTCTCATGATGTGAGTGGAATCTTAAATTCTAAGGTTAATACTTGGATGACAGACAGTAGGCTTCTTAAATATCAATTATTGTTGTTAGAAGGACCAGTAACTAAGGTTAAAGTTTGTGGAAATATAAAATCCTGCCACTTTCCTTCCTGAGAAGGAGAATGAAACACCTGATCATGATTGTTCCCAATTTCTAACTTTAAACTATGCAGCTCGGGAAGATCTAATGGATACCCCATTAGACAATCCTGACATAGAAATATTTACAGATGGCAGTTCTTTTGTTCGGGATGGAAAGCATAAAGCAAGTTACGCCGTGGTGACTGCTGAACAGGTTTTAGAAGCAAAATCTCTCCCCCAGGGAATCAGTGCTCATTTAGCAGAGCTTGTGGCTCTGACCCGAGCTCTAGAGTTAAGCAAAGGGCAGCGGGTAAATATCTACACTGATTCTAAGTATGCTTATTTGACTTTATATGCTCATGCTGCAATATGGAAAGAAAGAGTTTAAAACAGCAACAGGAGAACCTATTAAGCATTTCAGAGAGATCAAGAGACTTTTAACTGCTATATATTGTCCCAAAGAAGTAGCTGCTATGCATTGCAAAGGGCACAGCAGGGATGGGAGTAAAGTAGCCCAGATAATCAGCTGGCTGACTGTCAACCCAGAAAAGTGGCACTTTATGAAACCCCTTCACTACAGATGCCTTTGATCTGGACAGGTCCTGCGGAACAGGAAAAACCACAATATACTGAGAAAGAACTAGAAAGATATGAGAAAAGAGGAGCAAACAGTCTACGAATGGATGATTAGTAATTCCTGAAAATGCTCAAGGGAAAAGTTTTCCTAAAGCCTTGGAATTAACTAATTATGTAACTCAGCTCTCAGCTTTTCAACAGGCATTAATGGAACTTCGGGAGGTGACTCCTGACCCAGCTTCTGAGTCAAGCAATCCTCTATTTGAGCCAGGAACCGAGGTCCTGATAAAACATTGGTCTGGGGGCCAATCTCTCAAGCCCCTCTGAAAAGGCCCTTACCAGGTTATTCTTTCTTCTCCCACAGCTGTCAAAGTGCCAGGAATTGATTCATGAGTATGTCACATTCAAGTTAAGAGGTGGCACCCTGACCAGAACTAAATGACGTCATTTTATGTCTTTACTTTCTATGCTCTGATTTTGTACTTTTCAGATGGGCCTGATAATCTATGTGAGTCTACTTTTGCTGACTCCAAAAGTCCTGAGTCTGCCGTTTGATCCTCAAGACAATGCCTTCCTGTCCTGGACTCACTCCTATACCGCATTCCACAATCAGTCTAATTGCTGGGTCTGTGGAGTGCTCCCCTCTTCATCAGTGGAAGGCTTCCCGTGGTGGACTTCTCCACTTCGAGGAAAGGACTCTCTTCAACTCTGTGATGACATCTAACAATCCCAAGATGGACTGATGTAACTATGGACATAATGTGACTTTTAATTTTGATTTTAACTTGGTTTAATGACTATCTTGCCTTACATCTGTAACTGTGTAATGGGGTTTTCTAACTGTCTGAAAGCTTTTAAGTTACAAATGGTTGCTCAAACTCCTGCGACTGCTGCAACTTCCTCCATCTACTACCTGTGGCCCCTGGATCAGAAACCCTCAGTATAAGGGTTAGGAGAATATGTTGTTTCATAAACTTAGGGAGAATGCCTCTTATCAGGTCGGAAGCAGTTATGGAATGAGAACGATGCCCCTTTCCCTAGGCAACATACTTCTCCTAAAAGAAAAGGGGGTGGGAGGGATAAGAGAGTCAATTCCTAGGCAGGTTGATAAGAAGTCCAGGGGTCCCCAAGGAGCAAAGAGAGAGGGGTCTGGAATTCTCAAGGAGGAGGAAAGGACAAGTGTGTGTGTGTGTGTGTGTGTTTCCTCTACATTTCTTAGTCTTAGTGACATAAAACGTTTTTATTTTTAAACCTGGAACTGATGATTATACAACTAACAACTCGGTTTGGACTCTGTACTGAGGATTAGAGAGCAGCATGTATCCTGCTTGAGGACAGTTTCTCCTTCCTGAAAACCTTCTGGCTAATCCTGTTATCTTAAACTTCAAATTCCTGGGAGTGGATTTTAAGATAACACGATTAGCCAGAAGGTTTTCAGGAAGGAGAAACTGTCCTCAAGCAGGATACATGCTGCTCTCTAATCCTCAGTACAGAGTCCAAGAGTTGTTAGTTGTGTGATCATCGGTTTCAGATTTAAAGATAAAAACGTTTTATGTGACTAAGGAATGTAGAAGGGGAAAAAAAGAGTTTGTCCTTTCCTCCTCCTTGAGAATTTCAGACCCCTCTCTCCTTGGGGACCCCTGGACTTATCAACCTGCCTAGGAATTGACTCTCTCATTCCCATGTCACAGGGTCCAGTTGTTGACTATATTCTATGGGTTGGTGGTGATCCCCGTGTTTTGGGTGAGTATCTCAAGGGCATTCTACCCTTTTCATACACAAAAAGGAATGTAATAATTAGAATGCCCATGGACAGGTGGGTTTATCAAACTCTCTTGCAAGGTCTTAAAATATGTGTCATCTGATTTTTCCCCTAAAATTGGGTCAGAATTGGTACTGTTGAGTAAAACACACAAAGCCTTGGCCAGAAGAAAGAAATTTGAAATGCTGTTTTGTCAATAGCCAACAAGCCTGAGAAAACCTCACAGATAGTGTTTAGCTTGGCGTCTGGGGAAACTTTAGGACACCATGAAGTTTATCTAGATATGGCCCTTATTCTGGTACAAGAGGCCCTAGATGTAGGACCTGGGTTTGGGAGAACTATAATTTTTCACTGGTGACCTTATGTCCCTTCAAAGCTAAAAGCTGTAGCAGGTAGAAGCTGTCTTTTTGTGAGGAGGCATTAGAAGGAGGGCAGAGAAGTAGCAAATCATCCACTTACTGCAATAAAATGGAACCTCTAAGGAACTTTATATCATCTAGATCAGTCTTCAGAATTTGTGAGAAATAAGAAGGACTCATACATACTCCAAGTATGTAACCTTGAGGCAGTACTGTCAAAGTGAATTCTTTTTTTTCCAAATGAAACCCAAAAGGTATTGGCTAGCTTCATCAACTGTATTATTAAAGAATGCACTATATAAATCAGTTACAGTGAAGAATGTGCTTCTCGTGGGGATGGATGTTAATGATGTATGAAGAGCAGAATGAGACAGGAAGGAGACAGAGGTACAACCTTTAAAAGAATGATACAGCCCTTGAAGACACGACATATACTGGTTAGAACCAGCTAGGATGAATTGACTTCCACTAGACCTTGAACCTCATTATACATTCATTGTAGTTTGTCAGCATGCTGAATGACACACCTGCCAGAGCTATGACCATTCTGAGGCTAACTGGAAAAGGTCAAAAAGTGGGCAGTGGTCCAACTCCTGAAAATCCTGGGCTTTTCCCCCAAAATAGTTGGAATAATCATCCCACTCATTAGCTTATTAAATTACCCAACCTATGTTTTGGGGCCTCTCATCTTCTGGGATGGCCCCACTCTGCCTACAGAGTGTGTTTTCCCCATGGCCTCTGCCTTCTTGAGTTGGCCCAATCTCTGTTTATGCAATATGTTTATCTCTCTTAATTGTTATGCCCAGAGTCTGAGTCCCCAGAACTGAGAGAATAAGACATCCACAGCAATGCAAAAGCATAAAGGGATTTATTGCTGGCTCAAGCCAGGTCCCAAGTCTTACCCAGCACAGTGGGATCCGACAAGGGCCCCAAGCTCTGACTCACAGCTGCTTATATACAGGCAGTCCTGTGGGTTAGTTGGCATTGCATGATTGGTTAACTGGTGCGCGCATGGCGAATTTCAAATCTTGAATCTCATCTTGATTGGCTCAGGTCGAACACTGAGGGGGACCTCCCTGATTGGCTAGGGCTATCCGGAAGTCCTGGAAAGAGGAGGACCTCCCTGATTGGTCGAGCTACACTGCCTGTGGGAGTTCCCAGTGCCTCAGCTTTCCTAGAGACTAAACTTCAGGCCTGCCCCTTAGAGCCTGTCCTGGCACCAGTTTGGTCCTACATGAATAAGCCTTCTTTCACTTTACTATGGCTCACTCTTGAGTTCCTTCCAGTGTAAAGCCAGGAACAAATACTTGGCAGCTGTGCCAGGAACTTGTCTGAGTCCTGGGACGTGACCATCCTCTTGTGCTCCATATTCTTTTCTGCAATAAGAGGAACTAAGAGGAGAAGGGTGTGATGGATCTCTTGAAGGGCCTAAACAGAAGAAAATAGGCTTAGAGACAGGAAGGAACCTCTTGAAGTTAATTAGAGATCCCATCATTTGAATTGTTAGTATTCCAAGGCAGGGGGTGCTTTACAGTAGTGGAACTGAGCATGGAGACATTGCTCCAGTGTCAGTGTCAGTTAGAACTGGAAAAGATTCATTCCCAGTTTGGAGAAATGTTTTCCAACTGATCAAGAGAGGGTATTTGGAGGAGTCCTTGATTTCCTGTCACTGAGAATTGGGTGGATGTTGGAAATACTAGTTAGAGGGCTAAAGGCGCCTAAAGTGCTTAAATTTATAACTCTTTTCCAGTGTCTTGGCTCTTTGTGATAGTAGGAACCAGAAAGGTTCTGGTTTCCTTTAGGAGGATTCAGTTGCTAGAGTTGAAGATTAAGAATTTTGGTGATCTTCTTTTTAGGTGATTCAGCCACAGTGCAGGAGGGCTTGTTTGACAGATTAACTAAATCTGGACTATACATAGTTTTCAATTCCATTCCATTCTGTTTGTTTTGTTTGTTTTCTTTAGAAGTGAAAGGTCTTGGTTTAGCTCATTAAAAGCACAGAGTTATTAATAAAAATTACCCAGATGGATTTGACATCTGAAGGAAAATCAGAATTTTCTTTAAAAGTAGTCTGAAGTCAATTAGATTAGTCATGAACAGGTTCGTCAGATTTTGTTTGCAAGCCTGAGTTTTGTTCCAATTTATAGGTTTTGGAAAAGCCCTAGGAATTGCTTGATGAAGTTATCTAGTGATTACTGAAGCCTGACCATATAATCAGTTGGTGGATTGGTTTCCAGGTTGTAATTCTAGAGATATTTCAGGATTTTCCCAGTTAGTGGTTTTCATCCAATACTGGATCTGGTCTTACTGACAAGCATATGAGCTTGCTGGTATTGTTATGCCCAGAGTCCGAGTTCCCAAAGCTGAGAGAATAAGATGTCCACAGCAATGCAAAAGCATAAAGGGGTTTTATTGCTAGCTCGAGCTAGGACCCAGGTCTCACCCAACACAGGGGAATCCAACAAGGGCCCTGACCTCTGACTCACAGCTGCTTATATACAGGCAGTCCTTTGTTCTAGTTGGGGGTTAGTTGGCATTACATGATTGGTTAACTGGTGCACACACACTTGGATTTCAAATCTCGAATCCCGTCTTGATTGGCTCAGGTCGGACACTGAGGGGGACCTCCTTGATTGGCTAGGGCTATCGGGAAGTCCCGGAAACATGACTCAGGTATTTTTGGCCCAATGTATCTAAGCCTGTCATGGCTCTTGTGAGGCCCTAACATTCCTCCCTTGTCTTTTGATCATATAGAGGAATCTTCCTCTTTGTGCTGGGGCACAGCCTGATATTGCTGCCTAAGTACGAACAGCTGGACTGTATTAATATGTTCTTTTATAAAAGTCACAAGTCTGTTTAAGATGCATGGGCCAAAAGTGAGTATTAGTAAAAGCACCATAAGAGGCCCCACCAGGGTGGAGATCAATGTTGTTAGCCACGGAGATTGTTGGAACCAAGATTCAAACCATCCCTGCTGGGCCTCCTGCTCTTTCTCTCATTGAGCTAGCCCTTCTCTTACTTTTGCCATAGATTCTCTTACTACCCCGATGAGAAACAGCATTCCTCCCCCAGGGCTGTGCAGAGCCCCCCACCCCCCACCCCCCACTGCAGGAAAATCAGATCTAATCCCCTTCTGTTCTGCAAGACTACTTCATACAGGGAGGTCAGAGATTTTTCTAGATGACTAATTGACTCTTTTATGCGGGTGATGTCTTCATCTACGGCTGCCCGCAATAAAGTAAATCCCTGATCTTGGAGGGACAAGGCCGCTATTCCAGTTCCTGCTCCGGCAACTCCAAGGCTGAACATGGTCGCTAGGGTGATGGCTATAATAGGCTCCCTTTTGACCCTGTTTTTTGTTAACTGATCTAGTGTTCCCTGGGCCCAATAATCATATACCACCTTTTCGGAGTGGTATAGAATTTATGGCACAACCACCACCAAGATGCAGAATTCTTCTTTAGGACTGAATACCGAGATATATAAACAAGGGGTCAGGCCGGTATGTGAGCAGACCCACCAGCCCCCTGTCTCTGGGACAACCCATTTAGTCTCGTTTAACTCTGAGAGTTCAGCGGTGTGGGAGCATAAGGAGGATTTTTCAAGTGGAACCTTGCCCACACAGAGTCCTTTTCCCCATACTTCTCTCATTGTAAGGCCAACTCTTCGTTCTCCCCAGCGGCATTGTGGAGGATCTATAATGTCATCCAGGCTATAAGAGACGTTGAAACCCACTGCTTCATAATAAGGGGGGTATAGATTATAGCAAAGCCAGCAGGATCTAGTTGCTTCTGGATTGGTTTGATTTAAGGTGGTATAGGCTGTCTTAACTAGCTTCCATAATGGGTCAGAGTTTCCAAGGTTGCGGATAGGGACTGGGGTGGGGGGTGCAGGAGGAGTGAAAGGTTTTGGTGTGGTCGGGCTCAGGGTCGCATCAACTCTCTCGACTGGGTTGGGACCTATACTGTATACTTGCATCGGCTCTATGATCTGACTTATAATTTCTCCGTGGGAATTCCAATCCCTATATGCCGACATTTGTATTCCCCAGGACAAGCCAGAAACTCTCTTTCTTTGCTTTTTCCCGGTTGAAACTTATTCTAACTTGGGCATAGTTACAGCTCTCTTCACACCATGTATACATGGCCTCAGTGGTGGGTTTTACCCAAGAGAAGTTGAGTAAGTCCCGATTTCCTACCTCCCAGTGTCTCTCCCCGTCAACAGAAGTCACACAGTCCCAAGATTTACAGAAGTAATCCTGTACACCCCCACAAGTCTTCCAGTTACTCCTCTGGTGGCCTGGACATGCCCAGAACCTGTGCTCTCGGATGTAACTCCTTGCCCAAGGTACTCCCACCACCAGTTTTAGGTCAAAGTACAGGTCTTGCCACCAGGTGTTTGGAGGATGCACTTCTGTAGTTGAGTTGAGCACTTCTTGCGTCAATCCATTTTGAAGTTTTCAGGTGATTTTGGCCGGCTGGTGCGGGTTCTCATAGGTGGCGCTGGGGTCGAAGAGGGTGGTCACTAACAGGATGGTCAGGGCGACTTGTCTGGACCCCATCGACGGGTGAGCTTCACCTTGAAGGGGTTTGAAGGATGCCGCCACCTTCCATTCTAGTTTGGCTTTTTCCTGTTCTTCCGGAGTGGCTTGGCGCACGTGATTGCAGTGCACCCAAGGTCCGATGCTGTTAACCTTTAAGGCAGTGGGGGTGGTAAGAAGAACAACATAAGGACCCTTCCATCTAGGCTCCAATGCCCTGGATTGGTGCCTCCTGACCCAGACCCAGTCCCCTGGCCCAATATTATGTGATGGGATGGTTCCTTTATTTTGACCTTCATGGATTGCCCTAATCAACCTCCAGACATGGGTATGTACTTTGTCCAATGCCATCCAGGCATCTTGGAACTGTCCCAAAGTAGGGGGGCGGGGGAATGTTTCTTTCCCTCAAAGATAGGACATATGGGAGGGGGCCTCCCATGCATAGTTTCAAAAGGGGTTAAATTTAGCTTATAGGGGGTGTTGCAAGCACGGAAGAGAGCGAAGGGAAGGAGAGTCACCCAGTCCCCGCCAGTCTCTATTGCCAGTTTTGCCAACGTTTCTTTTAGAGTCCGATTCATTCTCTCTACCTGTCCTGAACTCTGGGGACTGTACTCACAGTGTAGCTTCCATTTAGTCCCCAGAGACAAAGCTAGTCCCTGAACAATTTGACTCACAAAAGCAGGTCCATTATCAGAGCCAATAGTCACCGGCAGCCCAAACCTAGGTACTATTTCTTCTAGGATCTTCTTGGCTACTATCATAGCTGTTTCTCCCTTGGTAGGGTGCGCTTCCACCCATGCAGAAAAGGTATCAATTAGAACCAACAGATAACAGTACCCATACTTGTCTGGCCTTACCTCGGTGAAATCTATCTCCCAGTGTTGTCCCGGCCTCTCCCCCCGGCACCTCATTCCTGCATGCTGTCCTTTTCCCGGCTTCATCATCTGGCATGCTTTGAAGGCCTGGATTATGTCTCATATAGTTGCTTGTTGTCGGGGAAACCACAAATGTGCTGTCTGCAAGAGTGCGAGAGTCTTTCTTTTTCTTAAAGGGGTGGTCAGATGAAGGTGGGTACAGAGGTGTCGCCCCAGGTTGGCTGGAAGCAACAAGTTGTCATCCTGGTCCCAGTACCATCAGTCTTTGTCTCCCGGACAGTTGACATTTTCTTGAATCCAATCAAGATCAGACGAGGAATACTCTGGGGTCGGGGGCAAGGTCCCCATTCCCAGGGGTGGTAGTCCCACAGTCAATATAGGGACTTTGTAATTTCTGCTAGCCACCTCCCGGGCCGCCATATCAGCGGTACGGTTGCCTTGAGCCCTGATATCTTCTCCTTTATGGTGTCCTGGGACATGCACTATTGACACCGCTCGAGGCTCTTGGACTGCTGCCAAGAGTCTGCAGATCTCAGGCAGGTTTTTAACCTCCTTTCCCTCTGCCATCAAAAACCCCCGCTCTTTATATATTGGGCCCTGGATGTGTACGGTGTCGAACGCATACCGGCTGTCAGTATAAATAGTTATCCTTTTTCCTTCTGCTTTTTCCAGGGCCTGTATTAAGGCTATTAATTCCGCTTTTTGAGCGGACGTTCCAGGGGGTAGAGCTTCAGCCCAGATGACCTTTCCAGAATCATCAACGATTGCTGCCCCTGCCCTCCTCTGTCCATTCTCTACAAAACTGCTCCCATCTGTGAACCACACCAGTTCACTGTCACTTAAGGAGACATCCTTTAAGTCCTTCCGTATGGCCACTACATCGGCCAATATCTCACCACAGTTGTGGAGGGGGCTGTCCTTCTCCGGATCGGGCAGGAGAGTGGCTGGGTTCAGGAAGCAGAGCGTTTGAAAGTGTATCCGGGGAGCGTCCAGCAGCAAGGCCTGGTAATGGGTCAAGCGGGTGTTAGAGATCCACTTACCCAGTGGCTGCTTAAGAATTCCTTTGATGGCATGGGGAGTGAAGACCAGAAGCCACTGTCCATAAGTTAACTTGTTGGTACCAGAGGAAAATAGTGGAAGGAAGGGATAGATTGAGAGTTTCGTACTGACATGTACACACCGCTATTTTCAAAATAGTTAGCCAACAAGGACCTACTGTATAGCACAGGGAACTCTGCTGAATATTCTGTAATAACCTTAATGGAAAAATAATTTGAAAAAGAATAGGTACATGTGTATGCATAACTGAATCACTTTGCTGTGTACCTGAAATGAACACAAAATTGCTAATCAGCTATGCTCCAATATAAAATAAAAATTTGAAAAATCCAAAAA
>SJYQ01000319.1:11606-91345 GCA_006410935.1 Redunca redunca
ATACCTAAACCAACACAACATTATAAATCAACTATGCTTCAATAAAAAGATAAATTTTAAAAAAGCAGTTGCTAATATACTGGGTGGAATGCATGAGTCAAAATAGAGGAATCATTTACATGGTTTGGGGGACTAATCTAGGCATAAAATAATGGTCTTTGGACCAAGACATGAGAAATGGAAATGGGAATAATGGATATATTAAAGGACATTTAGGAGGGAAGATAATCAGACTTGATAATGTTTGGATATTGGGGATGGGATGAAAAAGAGGAAGGAGTCAGGGCTCCACCAGACTAGGTAATATTCACTGAGCTACCTACTGACCTCCACACCCATAGCTACTAAACAGCTACACTTAGAAGTCTCTCAGCTACCCAAAATACAACACATCCAAAACAAGACTCCTGTCCAAGCCTGTTCCTCCTTCTGTTCCTGACACCCTGCATGATCATTATCTCTGTTTCTACCGGCTTACCTCTTTTGGCCTCCCACTTCCTCCTCTAAACCCAGCCATACTTAAAGATTTTTATGTTTGCCATGCTCTCTTTTACCTTTGAAAGTTTTACCTGTTCATTCTGTCTGATTCTCTGTTTCAATTCTTCTTCTAACTTTTCCCTACTATTTATTTGCAAGTTTAGATGACATCTTCTCCAAAAAGACTTTCCTGATTCTCTAAAATGTCATTCAGTTCAGTTCAGTTGCTCAGTTGTGTCTGACTCTTTGTGACCCCATGAATCGCAGCACGCCATGCCTCCCTGTCCATCACCAACTCCTGGAGTTCACTCAGATTCATATCCATTGAGTCAGTGATGCCATCCAGCCATCTCATCCTCTGTCGTCCCCTTCTCCTCCTGCCCCCAATCCCTCCCAGCATCAGAGTCTTTTCCAATGAGTCAACTCTTCTCATGAGGTGGCCAAAGTACTGGAGTTTCAGCTTTAGCATCATTCCTTCCAAAGTAATCCCAGGGCTTATCTCCTTCAGAATGGATTGATTGGATCTCCCTGCAGTCCAAGGGACTCTCAAGAGTCTTCTCCAACACCACAGTTCTAAAGCATCAATTGTTTGGCGCTCAGCCTTCTTCACAGTCCAACTCTCACATCTATATATGACCACTTGAAAAACCATAGCCTTGACTAGATGGACCTTAGTCAGCAAAGTATTGTCTCTGCTTTTGAATATACTATCTAGGTTGGTCATAACTTTTCTTCCAAGGAGTAAGCGTCTTTTGATTTCATGGCTGCAGTCACCATCTGCAGTGATTTTGGAGCCCCCCAAAATAAAGTCTGACACTGTTTCTACTGTTTCCCCATCTATTTCTCATGAAGTGATGGGACTGGATGCCATGATCTTTGTTTTCTGAATGTTGAGCTTTAAGCCAACTTTTTCACTCTCCACTTTCACTTTCAGCAAGAGGCTTTTTAGTTCCTCTTCACTTTCTGCCATAAGAGAGGTGTCATCTGCATATCTGAGGTTATTGATATTTCTCCCGGCAATCTTGATTCCAGCTTGTGTTTCTTCCGGTCCAGCATTTCTCATGATGTACTCTGCATACAAGTCAAATAAGCAGGGGGACAATTAGCTGGTCCTAATTTGTGTGCTGATAGGCCTCTGAACTTCTCCCCAGTAGGGCTCTGATACTTAAATGATAGTCACTTCCTTGATAATCTGTCTCTGTCAGTCATTCCATGACTTCAACTTATCTTTGGAAACCTTAACTGAGTGATGACATGAGGTAACCTTTCAAGCTATGTTATTTCAGTGCTCTTACCTGGGACTGGAACAGGTGATAGAGGTTTGATGAAATGGTCTCCTTTGGAGACAACAGGGCAGAACTGCCAGAGATATTAAAGCCTGGCATGGGTTCAACCCATTATTTTGCACTCTTATTTCTTCACCTTTTTCACCATGCCCAGTGGTGTTCTAAGAAGCAGGACCAAATAAGATAGTTAGATTCCATGCTCTAGGAGTTTAAAGTCTCAAAGTGAACTGAGATGCTGACGCAGAACCCTGGAGAACATAACAGTTAACACAGGAAAATTGAAGGTGTAAGGAAGATCAGAGATGAGGAGATGGAAGGAGGGAGAGTGAGAGAGACAGAGAGGGAGGATGGGAGAAGAGAAGGAGGAGGAGGAAAAGATGAGAGAGAGGGGGAGGAGGAAGAGGAGAGGAAGAAAGTTGTGGAGGAGGAGGGAGGGAAGAAGGACCTTTGAATGGTGACTAAGAAAAGCTTCACAAAATGTAGTCTTCAAGATTTGCCCCAAGCAGAGTTAGTTGGTTATTTGCTCCTTTATCTCTGGCAGCCTATATAATTTCCCATTTATGAATCCATTCAACAAATATTTTTCAGCATCAAGAATATGTGTTAAATTATTCTTTGTGCTAGAGATACAGCAGTGGGTGGTGGGGTGGGGTGGACTACCCAGAATCCATACCATTTCTTATCATATTGTAAGATAACTTAGAAATGGTAAAATATTTCATATATTTTTTAAAATACTGTAATAAAATTTGCACTACACACATTTAAGAAATTTAACAATTTGCTATACTTCCTTTATGGATTTTTATAGAACTAAACATTACAGATAACTATAATAATCCTTTTGTATAACCTCAGAGTGTCTTTCCTTTCATCTTTCCTTAATACCCTTTTTTATGAAATTTGTATGTCTCTTTTCTGTCCAAGTTTATATAATTTTCCTACATAGTTAGTTGCATTACTTTTATGTTTCAAAATCTACACACTATATCCATACTTCTGCAGCTTGCCTTTGGAACATTACATTACTGAGATTTTTCTGTGTTTATATACACAGATCTAATTTATGCATTTTCACTGTATGAAAACATAGTGTCTAAATTTCATTGTATGAACATATCATACCATATTTATCCAGTGTTCCATCCCACTGGGAGCTGATTAGATAGATTCTAATTCTCTTTTTGCTATTTCAGTGATTGTGCAGTGATTTTGCATATTTCTATTTCAATATTTGAAATATGTTTTTGTATTTCTAAAAGATGTATGCTTAGGAAGGTAATTGCTTTGTCATAAGTCATTAAATTCATTAATATGAGTAGACACATAAGTTATTTTTTCCACATTGTTGATTTTTTTCCATCCTAATATATTTAATAATCATGTTCCTATTCTGATTTGTAATACAACCTCTGTATGTACAGATTTGTATACATGCAAGATTTTTTTCTCCTAAACTATTGTTCTGTGGCTTTGCTATATTTGTCCTCTCTCTGTCTTTGTTAGACTATTCTAAGTAGTATGGATTTTTTAAAGACTTGGTTATGTGGTTGGGTATCTTTTTTCTTTTTCCTGCAGTTTGATTATATTAGGTTCTTTAGTTAGAAATGCATAATTATTTTAATGTAATCTTTTAACATTTATATTTTAATTGGAGGATAATTACAATATTGTGTTGATTTCTGCCATATATCAACATGAATCAGTCATAGGTATTCCCCTCCCTCTCGAACCTCCCTCTCACCCATATGTCCCATATGTCCCCTCCCTGTAGAATCTCCCTCCCACCTCCTGTACTCTTTTACAGTTTCATGGAAACTTTGTCAGGTTTTTGGCTATACTTTTGTTGAGTTTAGAAATTCATTTTGGGGAAAATGACCATTTTCTGTTACTGCAACTTCTCTTCCACAAGTGTGGTTGGCTCCTATTATTTTGATGTTTATATGTGTCAGTAAAGTTTCATAATTTTCTTTAGGATTGACTCTAAGGACTTTTTGAGTTTTTTGATAACACTAATAGCATGATTTTTTCACAGCTTGTATGTATTTTTATTTTATTTTTGTAGCACAACATATTTTATATATATATATTTTTTTTTTCATTTCATATTGGAGTAAAAAAGCTAAGTGAAGAATAGATAAGCTCCTCAGGTGTTTATCCTGGTTCATAAAGTAGCAGAAATTCTTTACCCCAAAGGACATCAGTCAGTATTTTGGAAGTTTTTGTAGGCCAACTTAAAATTAGTAAAACATTCTTCTCTTTTACTTTCTAAATATAGAACAGGGTTGTTGGCTGTCTTGAATGCAATGCACATCTTTTTAAAATGGTTTGCTGCCTCTTCCAGTAGCTCTAGAGCAAGTTCTAGTTTAAATCTGTTTGTCAACATAAATCTGACTCCTTGAGCTGCAGCCTCAGCTTCAGTATGGATCACTTGCAGAATTTCATGGAAGTAACTAGAACTGTAACCTTCATTCTGTTGTTCTCTGTTGTGTATGATGTCTTGAACCAGTTTCACAATTTGAGCTGTTGTCTTCTTTATGATATCTTTTTCAAACTCTTCCTCAGAGGGCCCATATACTGGGAACTCTTGAGAGGTGATAACATGTTTAGAATAATTGATAGAAAATGTTTTCTTTGTACCACGATACTGAATTTTGTTCACAATATTGGGGTGCTGTTTAAAATGCTCCAGGAGAACATTCTCTAACTCAATATCAATATCAGGCTCCTCAGTAGATGCAAGTGTGGGAGGCAACGGAATGGAGATGTTCTCTGACCAGATCTTGTTGAACATATCTCTCAGTTCCTTATCATGTAATTCTTTCCTACAGGGGGACTTAGCCATCCCTCTGATTTTTTCTAATAACTTACATTCCAGTTTTACTCTTTGCTCCTTGAAAATGTCTTGTATTTTCTTTCCATTAATTAGATCCTCACATTTTCTCATGATTTCTACTATAAGATCCTCTTTAAGATTCTTCAAATCATCTTTAAATATTCCTTTCCTTTGAGACAAGATATTTCTATCTCTATCTTCTCGAAAATATCTTTCAAGTTCTTGCTTAATGGCTTCGTGTTTTTCCACAACTTGATTCTCAATTGAGCTTCTCTTGATCTCTTTAACTTCTCCTTTCTGAATCTGGTTAGTCAGCTGATTCTGCAAGTCCAGCACATGACTTCTCAGCTCCCAGGTCCAGCTCCTGTACACGGTCTCCAGTTTATTCATAGCCATGACCTCCCGAGTATTCTTGAACCTGAAAATGAAGTTCTCATTCACTAAGGCCTTCCATAAATCCCGTACCCTGGTTTTAAGTTCTGATATCTTCAAAATACTTCCTCTGGATTCTTCTTTGGCATGCTTAAGAATCCTGCTTTTCAGCTCCTGAACATTGTGGCTATAGCAGGGATTAGGAGGGGCCATTGGGGGAGACCCTTCCCAGAGGTCAGCAAAGTAATAGATGTGGTTCTTGACATCAAACTTAATGACATCACTGAAGTGACACACCTCTGAGCACTGTTCATGTTTGGCTGCTGCGATTGTCATTTCATCCAATATCTCTTGCAGCCACCTTTGCCTTTCCATACTTTGATCTGTATCTATAATTTCTTCTGTGTTCTGATGAACAAATAGGCATCTTGGTGAGATATTCTGTTGTTTCATCCTGAGAAAGGCATGGAGAGCTATTTGCAGAATATCTTTTATTTCTGAAAGATCCTTTCCCAAAATATTGATTAGAGTTAAGTTTCCAAGTCCAATAACGAAGGTTGCCAACTCATTTTCCTCATTCTGTGCTTTGTTCATGAGCTCGGAGACTTGCAGTCCTTCTGTGTCCACAACAAGCATAATATCAAAGCCTAGCTGTTCTCTGAGCATCTCGTCCACTTTCAGAAGCTGCATGTAGGCACCCCAAGTATGTCTTCCAGCACTAAGGCTCAACTGCAGCCCAAACATTGCATTCAGCAGAGTAGACTTTCCTGAGTTCTGCAAGCCAAGGACAGAGAGAACAAACACACGTTTGTCTCCAAGTTTTTCAGAGACCTTGTCAAAAATAGCTGCCACCCACCTCAGGGGCACATATGAAGCATCCCCATCCATCAGTTCAATGGGAGCCCCGGATATCATCAGGTCAGCAGCCATTTGGGGAAGAGAAAGAAACAGTGTATTTGTTTGGGAGGAAGCTTCTTCCAAAGCTTCATAGATCTGACCCAGCTCTCTCAAGAGGTGCTCAATTCCCAGGGTGGAATCACTGATTTCTTTGGAAACAGCTTCTAGCTCAGCCTCCCAGCATCTGAGGGAGTCTCTCTTTGACTGCTTCTGCTTTTCTGTTTGTACTTGAGCCGACAAAGAACTGTACCTCTGGTGGAGCTTCTCTAACTCTGTTGTGGTTAGTTGGTCCATTGACATACTCAGCACCTGCAGAAAGTAGAGCTCTGTGTGGGTCTCCAGGTGGGACTGAAGGCTTTCAAGCAGGGACTTCATCAGGTTGTTAAGGTTAATGACTTTGCGATACTGTTCACAGCGTATCTTCAGCTTTTCCTTCTCAATTTCTTTCTTGTATTGTTCAATGCTCTTGTTTCCTTTTTCTTGCAGCTGATGGAGTTCTTTATCCTTCTTACACCAGTCATGCCATAGACCTCCTTGAAGAGGTAGTAACTTCCCCTTTATCTCAGATAATTTTACTTTTCTCAAGATGTCCATAAGGATATCTGCTTTTTTCCGTGCTTCTTGGCAATCTCTTTGGTCCTCATCAATAATAAACTCATACTTCCTTGCCATGTTGGCCCAGTTACTCAGAGTACAAGGAGATCCAGATTTCTTCAGCAGCTCTGCTAATGTAGCTGTAATTTTATCAGCTAATTCTATCTTATTTAGATTCTTAATTCCAATTCTCACTTTATGAGCATAATTCTTATCCATAATATTTTCTGCATTTTCAAACAAACAGATGAGAGGTTTGGGTGACTTCCAAAATTCAATTAGAAGGGAGCTATTCATTATGTCAAAATCGGAAGTTGCCAGGAGGATAACAGTGACCGAGGAGACCTCCTGTAGGAACCTTACCTGCCTCTCGTGTATTTCAGCATTTCCATGGAGATTGGTGAAGGCAATACAATTTTCAAATCTGTCCTCAGCTCTCCCACCTGGACAGAACCAGCAGATTTCCACCATACCATCTACCAATAGACATCTATTATTGTGTTCCCTGGAATGATGGAGGAAAAAATGGTCATGTTTGCTTTTACTCAGGAGTGAATTCAAAATCTGTGATTTGGAAGTAGAGGCATAATTTCCAATTCTTATGAAAGATACAGTGTGTAGAGGTTGCCAACTGATCAGCTGGTTGTTATAACTCCTAATTTTTTTCTCCCATCCTATTTTTTCCACCTCTCTCCAGCTTCTCCTGATTTGCCTCAGAGACCAAAGAGGGAATTCAATTTGGAAATTGCAAGGATTTGGCACCAAAAGTGGGAGAGCAAATTGACAAATGGAAAGTTTGGTTAAAATATACTGTCTTGTAAAGTCATCTGCACAGTGAAAAATTGCCATCTGTATGTCCATTGGGTGGATGCAAGTTGGTACTGTAGTTGATTGTGTTTCCTTGACAATAAAAAAGTCCTCAAATGATTTTTCTAGTTCTGTGGTTCTCAGTGTCTGAGACACAGTAGGTGTTCTGTCTATATTACCTCTGTAAACTTGATATCGCAAATTACAATCTAATACCAAAAGTTTCTCTAGAAAACAAAATGGCAGCTCCTCCTCAGTTCTTGATTGAGTGCCGTGGAGGAAGGTCTTATTTATCAAAAGAAAATTTACTTTGGTCATCTTTTTGGGATAATAACTTTCTAGATTAAGCCGTTTGATCAAGTCAGGAAAGTGTTGATTTTGCATTGTTTCTTCCTTATTATTGACTAGTTGAGTGTCTCTGTGAGAAGAAGCAGTTTCATTGGGTGTTTTCTTTGACTTAGTTGGAAAGATATTCTTAAATCTCTAGAAAGAAAAAAGACAATGATAATGGCTGTCATTTTTCTATATCAAAGGGGTTTCATTGTTTATCATTTATGAATACATGCATATATTCTTTCCAAAAATAAATTGAGTCATTTTGTGTGTGAGGCAATAGGATGACCAAGAAATGAAGTATAAAACAGGGTCATGCCTTGGAGGGCTTAAAACTTACCAATAAAGTTTGAGAGAGATGAATAAGTAAGTAGTTAATTATATGGCCCCACAATACAAGTCTGAGGCCATAAATAGTATAAAGTTCAAAGTGTACTGGCAACACATTTGAAGAAGTGATTAGATTTTCTTGAGATGCAAAATGAGGAAAAGCTTTACCAAACTGATGTAACATATAATCATGAAAAGAATGTAGGTGGAAAATAAAATTTAAAAATAAATAGAAGGGAACCTACCACAATGTAGGTATTGTGTTGACTGCTTTGCAAGCTATTAATATATTACTGAATGAATGGGATTTTATAACACAAAGGAGTAAGTGGGTAGGAGCATTCTAGAAAAAGAGAATAAAAAAACCAAACCAGATATCGTAAAAGTTGGATATGCTTAGGAAATAGAAAGTAATCTAGTATATATGGACAGAAGCAGAAAATGAGTTTAGTGAGAGAAACTGAAAAGAAAATGAATTGGTTTTTATTTAGTGAGCATTAATTTTCATAATGCCCCTATTATTATTCTTCCCATTTTGGAGATGAGTAACTCATAAAAATTAAGCAATGTGCTTGAGAATGAGCAACAGAGACAGGAGTCACAGCCAGATTTTTCTGGGATTTTTCTTTTCTCCAAAACACCTTGGAGACATTTGGTGCTAACATGGAACAACCATGCCATGCTATAGAATCTGGAAACCAGCAAACCTCTAAGATTCTGAGCATCCTTTGGTCTAGACACTCCACTCAATTTCAGGGCAAAAATATCTTCCCCAGGGCAAATTACAAACCTTTGACATTGTTAGTTGCCATTTATCTTCATTCAGTCCTGCTTTATTCTCCTGCTTCCTCTTATTTGTCTTTTTTGCAACTTTTTCAGTGGAAGATCCAGCTTTGGAGGGAAAATAGTGTTCATTATTCTCACCATTAGTAAAGCATGGAGTCAGAATTGCAGTGTTGCTGAAGCTTAGTACCTTCCCCACTTACAATCACTAGCTTGGTGCTAGCAGCTTAACATCAATAAGTTCAACATTAACATCTGTTTCCCAGGAATGACCCAAGAAAAGATATAGGTATTTATGTTATGGGAATGATTAGGAAATAAGAATAAACGTCTCATAGACTGAGAGGTCTTGGGTATCAAAATGACACGGAAAAAATAGTGGTCAAACAAGGAGGATGAGTCAAAGTAACTAGGCTATTGCTGACAAACAAAGTGTTATTTATACAGAAATCTCAGCCACAGCACATGGGGGTATGCTGAGTGTCAGAGAGTCTTGTGATGGCTCTTAATAATTATATTCTCTTCCTCCCCATACTTTTACGTTTACTGAGAAAGGAAATCGAAGTAACGTTGTTAAAGAGACTTCCCTAAGGATATCAATTTTTTTCTTTTTTGTTAGAAATGATGCTTTTAAACAAATGTTTCTCCTATATTATTGCCAAAATATTGAACATCCGGTTTCTTAGCACCTCATATTTCTAAGCTTCTCACTGATTACTCCTGAATCTGCTGCTGCTGCTGCTGCTGCTGCTAAGGCGCTTCAGTCGTGTCCGACTCTGTGCGACCCCATAGACGGCAGCCCACCAGGCTCCCCCATCCCTGGGATTCTCCAGGCAAGAACACTGGAGTGGGTTGCCATTTCCTTCTCCAGTGCATGAAAGTGAAAAGTGAAAGTGAAGTCCTGCAGTCGTATCCGACTCTTTGCGACCCCATGGACTGCAGCCCACCAGGCTCCTCCGTCCATGGGACTCTCCAGGCAAAAGGACTGGAGTGGGGTGCCACTGCCTTCTCCGCCTGAATCTCCTAGCTCACCTCTAATGATGGTCCATGTGATAATCAGTCCTTGGAAAAAAATGAGATTCAGGCTGATTCTAATTAAGGTTTAGTTGAGAATAATGTTAGTATCTAGCTAATGACCTACTTATAGCTAAGTAGGAAATCATCCTGTAGCCAAGACCGTAAAATTTCACCTTCACCATTGTGGAAATAAAGGACACTGGTATTCATATCTAAAAGCCCTTTAAAGTTTCTAGCACAAGAAATGGGGAAAGAAATTTCTACTTTATGATACATTTTGTAACACTAACCTTAAAATCATCTGGGACAGGGATGGGGTGCTGAACAGACCACCGACAAGAATGATAATCAGGTTGGCATCAGACTCACTATCAGTAAGTAACAAAGACAATTAAGTCATCCTTTCCAAATAATGACGTAAAAGGATTTTTAACCTAGAACCCTAACTCCATCCCAGTTACTCTTCAAGTTTGAGAACAATGTTATTTTCAAAACACTAACAACCTAGAAAGTTTGCTGTCCACATACACTTTATTAGTTGGGCTCCAGAGGAAATTATCTAAGAAATAAATGGAAGAATAGAGGACTTCCTTCACTTGGTAGGATACTGGAGATATTGGAAGAATATAAGGATGTGATCAAGAGGCACATGCAAAACAATATGACTATGAGAAGTTTCCATGAAGCAAAAAATAAAAAAAACTGAACTCCATTTGATTCTGTCATGAATAAAATTTACATATGTATAATAGTATAAATTGTTGATATTCAACTTTTGGAAACAACCTATAAATTTAAAAATGCAAGATTTTTATTATGATTCAAGCAAGAAATAAAAATTGTTCAGCTTTGACCATGTAAAAGTATTTTAGGGAATTTCAAGGTAGTGCCTCTTATAATGGAACAAAATAAAAAGTTTAAAAAATAAAATTCAAATGTAGCCTGTATATAAACTAAAAAATATTGCTATTGGGAAGAGAGTAGGTGGGGAAGCAAGCGGTGGGGTAACCGAGCAAAAAGCTTAACTCCTAATGGTAGGATAACAATGAATAATATTGACAGTGATGTTGATAATGATAAAATGATTGAACTAGTAGACCTAATATTGATAAACTTATGGAAGAGTGGTAAAAGCATGATATTCAGAGACATATCAGTAACCACCAAAAGAAACATTGAATTCCAAGGGGTTATTTGTGAGAGAAGGGTCAAGGTAATNTCATATTCTTTGATTTATGTATTTTAATTTTAGGAATTTAAGGGACTGAAATAAAATGAGAACCAAAATCTATCACTAAGATGATTTTCACAACATTATTCATAATGTTCATATTTTGGAAACAATATCTTAGATGGCATGTTGGCAAAATTATTTACAGAGCACCAACAGGATGGGATAATAAAATAGTACTTAGGAGTTGATGGTTATTGCTCTGGGAAAAGCTTGTTATATGTTTTAAGCCCCCCAAAATTTCTAATGTTATAGAATTGTATATAGAGTATAATCTAGGTGAAAAAAATTAATCCCAGTGAAGATCCATATGACACATTGTTTGCTGTGTTAGTCTCTTGGTAGGGATATTACTGATTTTTTTTCTTTCTTTCAAATTCTTCTCAGTATTTATTGAGCAAAAATTATCATTACAGTTAAAAAAGGAAACAACAATATGATCAATAAGAACTGAGGAGAACACACACAGTGAATTTAGGTGAAAAGGCTAGTACTTTCAGTTGAGGTAGAAACAGGAATGGTTACAGAGGGAGCATTTCAGTTGGAGCTTGAATAGTGGGTAGAAATTAAGACTATGATGATCATAGCCCCGTGGCACGGGCTCACTAACAGACTGAGACCTAATCACTGGACTATAGAATACATCTTCTTCCTCCCTACCTTCTACCATTAGTAAATTTCCTGAATAATAATGATATTCCTATAATAATAGGGGAATATACTTGAGAAGACTGTGTATCTCAGACTTAATTAAGAAGTTTCCATGGAAACTCAAATACAACAAGGATAAAAAAGAAGGACATTAGAGGAAGTTTGAGTCTCTGATACCAGAGTATAGCACAGCCTAACTCCTAGCCAGATAAATATAGAACTTTAGTCTAAAGGCCTATCTACCTCAGTTTCTTTTGAGTTTCAACAAAAAATCATAAGGCATGCTAAAAAACAAACAAACCAAAACCCCCACAGTTTGAAGAGACAGAATAAGTGTCAGAATCAAACTCAGGTATGGCTTAGATGTTGGAAAGATGTGAAGTTTATCTCAAAAATAATTTTTAAAAGCCCTGTGACACACAACTCCTTTTATATTTTATGTTCCCAATGTGTGTATTGAATTAATTAAAATGCAGAGATTTCAGGAAAAGTCTTGAGCCATGTCTGCAGACGGGAGTAGGCTTGGTCTAGACTCACAGTTTTCCGTTGCCTGGCAGAGCTTCTCTGCTAGGTTGCGCTGGTTTATGGCTTTCAGGACCTCCTGAGTCACAGTCTTGGAGTATTCTTCCCCATAATACTGGATCAGTAGGTCAGCAAGCCTCACTGGGTTTGCTTGCTGGATAGTGCCCCGAGGCATATGGTTGTATCCCTCAGCTAGAGCTATGTTTGTGAGTTGAAATTTGAATTTAACCAACTCCTCCTCTAAAAGATCCTCAAGGATGTGAAGAAGGCATGCCTTCAGTGTGCTTTCCATTCTGTGCATCTGGGAAATGATGACCTGAAATGGAGAGATAATTATGGATGATCACAGGAATAATGGAAAAACACATATGAGGCAGATGGTTTAAGAGAAGTGAGTGAAAGAAGTGGAGATCAGAGACTGCCATGCTTAAAAACAAAAACAAAATGCTTGGGCCCCCAACTATGTGCCTATGATACATAGTCCTTACATAAGGGATGTTTCTCAGACCTGTGGGGCTACTTAACCTGGCTTCCAGGCTTCCCTGGTGGCTCAGCAGTAAAGAATCAGCCTTCAGTGCAGGAGACACGGGAGACCTGGATTTGATCCCTGGTATCGGGAAGATGCTCTGGAGGAGCTCATGGCAATCTGCTTCGGTATTCCTGCCAGGAAAATCCCATGAACAGAGGAGCCTGGTGGGCTACAGCCCCTGGGGTCCCAAAGAATAAAACTCTTTTGGTTTTCCTCAGAAGGTGTCATACTACTATTGGAGCTCAGGGCAGAGCACCCCAAAATATTTAACAACGGCATATGGATTGTCTTGAATTAAAGTTACTTAAGAAACCACCAGTGCAGGTGAGACATTCTGACCCTCCTTTCCCCATTCCCTGAAAGCAGGAAATAAATCTCTCATGTGAAAGGTACATTCCCTGCATCTGAAGATATTGCCAGAGATGGGGAATTTGGGCTGAAAAGTTTGTGTAAACAAACCATGCTACTTTTTTAATTTACTGTCCCAAATCTGTTTAGGTTCTTTGCTAACTGAACACCCAAAGCCTAATTTTCTTTTTCTTGTCAATTTCTCACAAATTTATTCTTTGTTTAAAAAGTGTAAAAGCTACCTGCTTTGGCTACTTCTTAGATCTCATTTCCATGAGACCTTCCTATACACAAATTAAATTTGTTTCTTTTTCTCCTGTTACTCTATTGTGTCAATTTTATTATTATTCCATCCACAAGAACTTAAGAGGGATAGAGGAGGAAATCTCTCTCTGAGACACTACCTAGCTCTCAACTTTCACAATCCTTATTATACTTCTGTTTTGCCTTTTTACTATTGCTATCTATGTACTTCAATTATTTTCCTCTGTTAAATAGAGAACACTATAATTAGGCTATTAATTAAATTGTTATGTATTGAACATCATTTACATTCTGAAAATTTTAGTGGATCCTTTGCACAATTTATTGCATTTATTTATTTTTAAAAATATTTATTATTTATTTATTTGAAAGTGCCAGGTCTTAGTTGTGGCATGTGGAATCTAGTTCCCTGATCAGGGATTGAACCTTGCTGCCTGCATTGGGAGCATAGAGTCTTAGCCACTGGACCACCAGGGAAGCCTGTATTGCATTTATTTTTAATAAAAAGTTAAATATTATCTCATTTTATAGGTAAGAAAGCCAAGAAAGAGACAGAACAAGATTTCCAAGTTTATATGTTGTTTTTTTTTTTTTTTAAGGGAAGAATGAAAAGTCAAGAATGAAAAGAATGAAAAGTCAAGTCTTTCAAATCCCAAAACCACGATTCTTCCAGTATTTCCAATAGATAATGTGTTACTCCTCATTGTGTACACTTCAAGACACATCAGAATGATTTTTTAAATAATTATAATTGTCAAAAAAACCCTAACTTTTGCTTCTTTTGACCCACATTTCTGAAAAATGTCCCCTATTAATTTACTTATTTCTTTCTTACTTCCAGTGCCAAAAAGTACATCAAATAACTGTGTAGCACTCACCATACACCATACAATGATCCATGTGCTGGATATTTGGTTATGAGCAGGACAGAATACCTTTCCACAAAGAAATTTCATTCCAGAGCAAGGTAGGATATTGGGATATGTGTGAGAAAGACAACATCAAGAAAATAAAAATATTAATGTGATTTTTCTGCTCTAAAGATGATTGAATATGGTGTGGTGAAACATTACTAGGAGCCAGGGGATAGGGGATGTTTAGGAAAGACTACTCTGAAGATGCAATGTTGTTGTTGTTCAGTCCCTAAATTGTGTCTGACTCTTGTGACCCCATGGACTGTAGCCCACCAGGCTCCTTTGTCCATGGGATTTCCCAGGCAAGAATACTGGGTTGCCATTTCCTTCCCTAGGGGATCTTCCCAACCCAGGGATCAAACCTGCATCTCCTACATTTTTAGGTGGATTCTTTACTGCTGAGCCACCAGAGAAACAAGGAGATGCAATAGTTAAGTTTAAACCTGAAAGAGGATAAGAGGAATGTGAAGAACTTGGAGAACCTTCCAGGAATAGGAAATAGCAAATACAAAAGCTTGAAACAGAAACCAGTTGGATGTTTTGAGGGACAAAATAAAGGCCACTGTTGTTGGCGCAAAATTGAAAAACAGGAAAGAGTAGTAGATGATAGAAAGTTGTGATTCATGTTCTACCTTTTAGGTCATGGTAAAGATTCTGGGTTTCTTCTATGTGTTGTGCGAAGCAATTGGAGCATTTTAAACATGAGAATGACATAATATGCTTGAGCTTTAGGAAGATCATTCTGTCTTCTGGAGGAGGACAGAGAATCGAGTTACCACAAGGAGGCAGTGGTAACAAATAAGAGACTTACAATGATCTAAAAAAGATGGTAGCTTAACTAAGTTTTTTAGCAAGTAAGATAATGAGCAATAGTCATATATAGAGTTTATTTTATAGACATAGCCATTTGGAATTATTGATGAATTCATTACGGGTGTGAAGAAACGTCAAAACTCAAGGATAATGTAGTAAACAGGTTTCTAAGATGCTTAGAGTCCACCTCACCTTCTCTTGTGTTCATGCCCTATATAGTCCCTTTCCCCTTAGTTTGGGCAAGTTCTATAAATATGATGGGATATGACTTCTGAAATTATGTTACCTTATGTGGCTCAGACAGTAAAGAATCTGCCGGCAAAGTGGGAGACCTGGGTTCGATCCCTGGGTTGGGAAGATCCCCTGGAAGAGGGCATGGCAATCCACCCCAGTATTCTTGCCTGGAGAATCCTCATGGACAGAGAAGCCTGCCAGGCTACAGTCCATGGAATCGCAAAGAGCTGGACATGACTGAGCAACAAAGCACAGCACAGCTCATGTGAAAAAAGGGGGAAGGGTTATTCTGAATGGCTTTGGCTTAATCAGATAAGCGCTTAAAAGCTGTAAGCAGCAGCATTAGGTATGCTCTTGCTGATCTGGAAGAGAACATGTGTTGAACTGCCTGTTTGGGTAATATTCCTAGGGTCTGAGAGTGATTCTGGGCTAATAGCCAGTAAGAAAATGAGAACTTAAGTCATAATCTGAAGGAAGCTCAATTTTTCTAATAACCTAAATGAAGTTTGAAGAAGACCCTGAGCTCCAGATGAGATAAGGAGCATGGAAAACATTTTAATTGCAGCCTTTTGCAATCTTGCCCAAAAGACTTATCTAACTCTTACGTGGATCCCTAACCCATGGAAACCATAAAATAATAAATTGGTGTTGTTTTAAGCTACTAATTCTTTGTTAATTTGTTGTGCAGAGATTAAAAGCTAATAGAGATGACTTCTAAGATTCTGACTTGAGTAAATAGATTAATTCTGGTGTCATGCCCTGAGATGGTCAGTTTATTATATAAACAGATTGGACATCTTATTTAATTTACAGTATCAATTAGGTAGGCAAGTGGAGGTTGGTAAGTAGACTAAAGTGGGCATACTTTAAAGGAGTGGGTCCAGTTTGGAGATATAGACCATAGAGTTGCCCATATTTAGTATTTAAAGGCATGGGACTGGTTAGGAAAAAAGTATAGATAGAGAAGAAAAAAGGCGAGCAGCATTCCAGCACTTAGATGAGAGGTAAGAAGAGACGAAAAGGAAGCAGAGGAAGTGGGGAATGAGGCATATATGAATTCACTGAATCCTGGAGAAGGAAGTGTTTCTAAAAGAAAGATGTGGTCAACCATATTAAGTGCTTCTGAGGCATCAGGAGGATAAAGATAGTGAATTAATCATTGTGTCCTTTAAGAAGAAATTTGTTGATGACTTTGATAAAAGCCATTTCCATTGGTGGAGGAAAAGCTTAATGAAAGTGCATAAAGAGAAAATTTGAGATGAGATGATCAGCTAAGTCTCTCAACATTTTTTGCTCTCAGTGTAAGCAGAGTAAAGCGACTATTACAGGAATGGGTCATGTGGTTAAGAAAATTTATTTTAGGTGTTGGATTTAGCAAAGCACTTGGTAGGAATGATCCTATAGGGAGGGAGAAATTTTTGATGAAGGAGATTGTATTAATTTCCCATTGCTGCTATTTAAAAATTACCATAAGATTAGTGGTTTAAAACAGCAAAATAAATTTTTTTGTCTCATAGTTTTGGGTCCAGAATTATATATTGAGTCTGTCTTATGGGACTAAAATCAAGGTATGGCAGGACATATAATTTTTTCGGGAACCAGCTCCATGGGAGAATCCATTCCTTATCTTTTCTGGCTTCCACTGGCACTCCTTGACTTGTGACCTCATTATTCCGGTTTCTGCTTCTGTGGTTACATTGCTTTCTCCTTTTCTGTAGTAAAAATTTACCATCTGCCTTTTCTCTTAGGTGACTGCATTTAAGACTTTCTTGGATAATTCAGGATATTATCCCAATATTCTTAATTTAACCACCTCTGCAAGTCCCTTTTGCCATATAAAGTTTACAGGTTCCAGGAATTAGAACATGGATATTGGGGGTGGGGTGGGGTGGGGAACCTGTTATTTAGCCTATTAGATATATAAGAAAAATGTGCACCTGAGAGAGAGAAAGAGGCTAATGATTGGATAAGAAGTAGAACTGTGTTAGGAAGGACAGAGAAAAAGATATAGAATCAAAACATATTTAAGAGTTTTAAATAAATAACAGAACTTTTTTTAAAATTGTTTGTGGAAATGAAGGTCTTGCAGGTGATTCCTAGGTTTATACTTAATTGGGCATTTTACTGAAATGCCCAATGCCTTGTAGGAGACTGCAAGGCATGGAGCAGATCTGAGGCTGAAAGAAGATGACTGGTTTAATTTTAACAGATTGAGTTTGAGATTAACATAATGGTTAACATGTGCTCTTTGTATATTCCAAACATTCTTCTACATACTTTACATGATTTTTTGTTATTTTGTTTTTATTTTAATTTATTTTTGCCATGACACACAGCATGTGAGATCTTAATTTCTGATCAGGGATTGAATCCATGCCCTCTGTAGTGGAAACACAGAGTCTTAACCACTGGGCCACAAGGAAAGTCCCTATATTGTTTAATTTAATACTGATAACAAACTTACCTCTTAAGGTAAGTGTTATTATATCTTTATTTTATGGGTGATTATTCAGAGATGTAATTTGTTCAAGGTTTTATGAAAACCTGGCTCTAGAATAAATGCCCTTAGCTACCACATCAACATCTAAGTGAAGATGCCTGCTATTAGGCTGGTTACATGGTCCTGCATACCAGAAACCTGTCTGGGCTGAAGATTTAGATTAAGGAATCATCAGCATATAGATAACAGTCAAATTAATAAAAAATAGATGCAATCAGGCAGGGAAAATATGCTCAGAGGAAAGATTAGCAGGCCCTATTTATACAGAGCTGATACATAGCTGTTAGGCTGTGGGGTAACCTTATCAACTATTAAATATTTACATACAGTGCTTCCATATGGGTGACTACTAGATTCTTCTCTAGCCTATATACCCCACCACCACCCTAGTTTCCCAGGATCTAAGGAACCCTGGGTAGGCCCTGCCAGGAGAAATACTCACTATTTCATTTAAAAATAAGTATTTATTCAATATATTCTGTGGAGCTGTGGCAGATAATGGGGAATAAAGGAGAACTGGGATATCTTTCTTGTCCTCAAGAGATTTATGAAAAATGGCACATATAACCATGGCATGAATGTGGTTAAGCTTGAATGCAATTATTTTATAGTGTGGTATAGGAGCCCAGAGAATACAGCAATTATTGTCATTTATTTATTCAATTCACTCATTTTACTTAGATAAAAAGCTATTTTTAAGCAAGACTAATAAGATAAAATCCCATTCCTCAAGTGCTCAGTGTCTGGTGGAAGACATGGACACAGATCTGATTTACCTGTGTATTTTAAGACAAAAATAGACACATAGAGGACATAGTAGAACATAATGGGAGCAGAAGCCTATATTGCTCAGTTCCAGTGACAATGATAGCCAAAAAATGGACTCAGGCTTCAATGAATTTAAAGAGAGAAGAGTTCTTACACAGTCTTTAGGAGATTCCAACTTTCATGGGAAATTACTTAGAGATTGTCTAACCTGTCCCTCCATTTTACAGATGGGAAATCTTGGACTTAGAGGTAGGCTAGTTCCTAGCTAAGCCATGAGTCCCACCCAGTTTGAGCCTATCCAGAGACCTTCCCTCTGCCTCACACTATATTCTCTGCTGAGTTCAGGCTGACCCAAGTTGTACATGTACTTTGGTCTTTGTGTGTCCTCTGTAGACTGTTCACATTTTCAGAGATAGCTCAGACCTGGAGTCCTCAATGAGGACTCTTTCCCAGGGTTCCTAAATCTGAGCAAAGAACTCTGAAATGTGTTAAAGCAGGACCTTAACAAACTGTAAATCAAAGAAGACAAAGACAGAAAGAGTGACACGAGTGAGTCAGAGAACAATCATAATAGAGCAATAGAGAATGATGAGGAAAGAGATGCACACATACATGTATACAAGAGAAAGACTGAGAGAGACAGACAGAGTCAAATCAGGAAGGAAAGAAAGACCAGGAACAAGAAGACTTTCATACATACTACAGACCTTTCTTAGTCAGCTGTGCTCCCATCTTACACATGGGTAAAGGGAAAGCTAACCCCATTATGGGCCCCTAAGCAAGAGGATACTCACAGATAGGAATCCTAGGTCTTCTTCCAGTTCAGTCAGACCTTGGGATGGGAGATTGCTCTGGCAGGTTAGAAATGTGGCTGTCTTTTGTGAGTCAAGCAGCTAGTTGATTTTTTTTTTTTTAACATGTGTCTGAATAATGTGGGGTGTAGTAATACAAATCACTGCCAGCCCACACCTACTCACCTGCTGCTGAGGGGACGGGATGGGGATGGGAGTCANGGGACTGGGGCAAAACTAGAAGTGTTATCTTACCCCTGATTTAAAACTTTGTTAATTGCATGTCTTTATCTGTTGAATAAAGTTCATTTGGGGATTTATGATCCATCTAGCTAGTAAATAAGAGAATGGGTTGAATTGTATTCAGACTGATCTGACCTTAAGTCCCTGTGTGATTACTTGCTAGTTGAATTAGGGTAAGCCTAGATAGAATAATCAAAAGCAGAGACATTGCTTTGCCAACAAAGGTCCATCTAGTCAACGCTATGGTTTTTCCAGTAGTCATGTATGGATGTGAGAGTTGGACTGTGAAGAAAGCTGAGCGCCGAAGAATTGATGCTTTTGAACTGTGGTGTTGGAGAAGACTCTTGAGTCCCTTGGACTGCAAGGAGATCCAACCAGTCCATTCTGAAGGAGATCAGTCCTGGGTGTTCTTTGGAAAGAATGATGCTAAAGCTGAAACTCCGTACTTTGGCCACGTCACGTGAAGAGTTGACTCATTGGAAAAGACTCTGATGCTGGGAGGGATTGGGGGCAGGAGGAGAAGGGGACGACAGAGGATGAGATGGCTAGATGGCATCACTGACTCAATGGACGTGAGTTTAAGTGAACTCCAGGAGTTGGTGATGGACAGGGAGGCCTGGCATGCTGCGATTCATGGGGTCACAGCAGGTCAGACACGACTGAGTGACTGAACTGAACTGAAACCTACTTTCTCGAGTAATTATTAACTTATGGGTGTCTCCCATATCTTTCACTCCAGTATTCTTGCCTGGAGAATCCCATGGATAGAGGAGCTTGGGGTCGCCAGAGTCAGACACAACTTAGTGACTAAACCACCACCACCACCCATATCTTTCTATTTACAATCTCCTAGTGGGATTAACAATTTAATTACCTATTTTGTCCCTTCATTCTGTCCCTGTTGATTTAGTACAGATCTCTGTCTGACCAGATTAATGATGTTGGAAGCATTTACTATTATGATCAGATTTAATATTTTGCACCTTTGCTTCCTCAACTATTGCTAATTTTGAAAATTCACAAAGGAGAGTCTCTCTCATTTCTATAGCTTTTCATTCTGCATTATGCTTCTTTCTCTGAGGCAGGAAAGTAGGGATTTTTATAAATGAACAAAAAAGAGGAAGATGTAGCTCTGAATGAATGTGTTGTGTGCCGATAGGCTTCCATGCACTTTCTTCAACCCCAATTCTACTTCTTTTACTCCTTTCCCAGCAGCTGTGTGTTGTGTGTGTGTGTATGTTTGAGTTGTCTCAACATGGCCCATATTCATGCAAGCTGCAGCTGTCCTTGGCATGGGGAATTTCCAGGGAAAGCTTTTTTAAGCTTGTCGAAACTTGCTAGGGAATCAAGGCTTGGAGATATGCTCACTTTTTGATAATTAAAACTCAGAACTTCTGGCACTTTAAGAATTCATAGAGGGCTTGCTATTTCTCATTTACAGTCATCTCCAGTTATCTTCTTTGCATCATGCCCCAAGAGAAATAACAGTCAAAACACTGCAAGTTCTCAGCCTGAGGTTCAGGGTAAAATGGACCCTGTTCTTAACTGCTTTCTTGCATAAATCTTTACTGCAATATAATATTAACAGGCCTGACTTAATATTAATTAGTATTAATAATAATTTTTAAATACCCTAAAATTTCAGTCCAAAACTAGCTCACAAAGTCAGATGGTCCTGTTGAGTAAGATTCATTTGACTTCTTCCAGCTTTATTGAGGTATAATTGACATATAATATTCTGTAAGTTTCAAATGTACAATGTATTGATTTAGAACATTATATATATATATATATATACACACATATATATATATACATTTCTCAAAATGATTGCCCTCATACCATTACCCAACTTCTCCATCCCAGCTTCATTTGATCT
The DNA here is from genome assembly GCA_006410935.1 of Redunca redunca. Classification (NCBI taxonomy): domain Eukaryota; kingdom Metazoa; phylum Chordata; class Mammalia; order Artiodactyla; family Bovidae; genus Redunca; species Redunca redunca. Next base: position 33,026 of record SJYQ01000319.1, read on the forward strand.
TAAATTTCAATACTGCTGGCAGAGTGTCCAGGAAAAATGAAGTAATATAACTACATACTGATCAGTTTCTGTGGTTAGTGCTAAGAATAATACTATTTGGCCTGATGGATTTCTCAGGGACCAGATCCTTAAGTCATTGGAGTGGGTGAGGATATGTGTGACCATTAATGTCAGTTCCTTTTCAGGTAAGTCAAATGTTTTGGTAGCATTAGGTAACAGGGGACTTTAAAGGCATTAAAACTGGGGCTGAGAAGATTAGGGCAGCAGAGATTCCTGAAAAGGAATAGAAGCAGCTTTGCAGGGATGGCCTTGTATGCTGTTGAGAGTAGAAAATATTGATGCGTGACTAAGAAGCACTAACTTAATTTGTTCCAGAATAAAATAAGGAAATAATCACCAGGAGTTTCTTGAAACAGTCTGACACTGTTTCCACTGTTTCCCCATCTATTTCCCATGACGTGATGGGATCAGATGCCATGATCTTTGTTTTCTGAATGTTGAGCTTTAAGCCAACTTTTTCACTCTCCTCTTTCACTTTCATCAAGAGGCTTTTGAGTTTCTCTTCACTTCATGTCATAAGGGAGGTGTCATCTGCATATCTGAAGTTATTGATATTTCTCCCGGCAATCTTGATTCCAGCTTGTGCTTCTTCAGCCCAGCGTTTCTCATGATGCACTCTGCATATAAGTTAAATAAGCAAGGTGACAATATACAGCCTTGACGTACTCCCTTTCCTATTTGGAACCAGTCTGTTCCATGTCCAGTTCTAACTGTTGCTTCCTGATCTGCATATAGGTTTCTCAAGAGGCAGGTCAGGTGGTCTGGTATTCCCAACTCTTGAAGAATTTTCCACAGTTTATTATGATCCAAACAGTCAATCAATTGCCGGGGGCCAGTGTGAGGAATCCCGCCCATGACAAGGTCATGAGGAAGGAAGCCTGACAAAACACAAGGACGTGATCAGGCTTCAGGGGTTCCCCTGGAGTTTCCTGAGCATGTACCCCCAAAACCAAAAATCTGCCAGCCTTTGTACTCTGCTTTTCCACTCTTCTAATATTCTCTGGAAAAAGTCAACTTAGGCCTTTAGTCTTCTGCATTTGAAAGGGATGTTTCAGCTCAAACCCCCTCTGATAGCTCTCTAGCTTGCCTAACAGGTTCCCCTGGACCTCTTACAGCTTTTGAATTGCTTACAGCCCCCCAACCACGAGAGGCACGAAGCTTAAAAGCATCTTAAAGATACAGAGCCTTTTTTAAAGAGCTAAAAATCATATTGGTGACAGATTTCACTGTTGACTCAATGATTGCTGTCAGACCTCCATATTCTTTATCTTTTAGGCACCTGGGAGGATGTTAATCAATGTAAACGGGATATGGAAAAAGATATATAATAGTTTTGATGTTAGCAACACTAGACTTTTGAGTTAATTACTTTTCTCTTTGTTATATATCACTGCACTCCTCTCGTGTCCTTGCTATGTAAGAATGTAACTTTATTTAGTGCTTTCTGAGAGTGGCACCAGACTTTGAGAAGAACAACACAAATAAGTTTTCTGGTTGACAAACCCTTATCAGAAAAAAGGCTGTAAAATGTTAATTGGCCCTTTTGGCCGAAAAATGATGTAAATCACCTAAGACTTGTGTATACAACTAGGTATGCAGAGAGAAAAGCCTGGTTTTGATAAGAGTCTGGGCTGCTAACGCTGCATAACTTTGTGTTACCCATTGATCTCTATGTATAATCAAAAGTATAAAAGGCCTTCTGAACAATAGAGGACGGACAAGTCATTGGAAGGACTAGTTTCCCCCGTGTCTCCTCTTTACTCTAGTTTCAGGGTGAATTCCCATCTAGGGCATGGAGGCTCACCATGTCTACTTGTCCCGGCTTCTAAGATCCGTAAGAGAGAGAGCCCAAGGCAGGGCACTCTCCGATATTCATATGGATGCCTGTAGCCTAACGTAGATGGTGCAAGCTCCTTGTCTAGAACTTTATTGGCTTTCCATGTAAACCAAGTTATTCAGCCTCTTTTCTCCACTAAATTTTCCTACTACACTATTTCTTCCTAATCTAATCTTATATTAATAAATAAATAAGTTTTTTCCTCGCCTACTACATCTCCCCTTCAAATCACCCTGGATCCATCGGGGCTGGACCCTGGCAATCAATTATTAGAGTAAGTTTAAAATTGATTCATGGGGGGGGGATGAATTGAGAAATTGGGATTGACACATACACACTATTGATACTACGTATATTGTAGATAACTAGTGAGAACCTACTGTATAGCTCAGGGAATCTTACTCAGTGCTCTGTGGTGACCTAAATGGGAGGGGAATCCAAAGAAGCAGGTACATATGTATATGTATATGTATATGTATAGCTGATTCACCTTGCTGTGCAGCAGAAACTAACACAACATTGTAAAGCAACTATACTCTGATAAAAATTAATTAAAAATTCCAGTAGTCATGTATGGATGTGAGAGTTGGACTATAAAGAAAGCTGAGCGCCGAAGAATTGATGCTTTTGGACTGTGGTGTTGGAGAAGACTCTTGAGAGTCCCTTGGACTACAAAGAGATCCAACCAGTCCATCCTAAAGGAAATCAGTTCAGAGTGATCATTGGAAGGACTGACGTTGAAGCTGAAACTCCAATACTTTGGCCACCTGATGCAAAGAACTGACTCATTTGAAAAGACCCTGATGCTGGGAAAGACTGAGGGAGGGAGCAGAAGGGGACGACAGAGGATGAAATGGTTGGATGGCATTACTGCCACTAAGGACATCAGTTTGCATAAACTTCAGGAGTTGGTGATGGACAGGGAAGCCTAACGTGCTGCGATTCATGAGGTCACAAAGAGTTAGACACGACTGAATGACTGAACTGAACTGAACTGAAAGTAAAATTGATTCAAGCATTCTACTCCAAGATGGTGGCATAGGAAGATCTAGATCTTACTGCCTCCCTTGTGTACACTGAACCTCCACCTACCTATAGAACAGTTTCTCCTGAACAAGAACTGAGAGCTTATTGAACAGCTTCTGCATGACAAATGATAGAGAGACTACATAGAGACACATAGGAGAGATAGAGACACAGTATTGATGGGAATCCCGTCCCCGGCATGCTGACCTGCAATAAGGAGGGATATCAATGAGGGACCTGTGAACAGACTGCCCTGGGGCACAAGAAAGAAAAACCCCAGCAGTTTAAGTGAAGTCGCTCAATCGTGTCCGCCCCTTTGCGACCCCATGGACTGTAGCCCACAAGGCTCCTCCGTCCATGGGATTCTCCAGGCAAGAGTACTGGAGTGGGTTGCCATTTCCTTCTCCAGGGGATCTTCCTGACCCAGGGATCGAACATAGGTCTCCCACATCATAGGCAGACGCTTTAACCTCTGAGCCACCAGGGAAGCCCCTCAGCAGTTTAAAGAACATCTAAACTATATGTGAAAGAAATTCATATACTAACCCTACAGCATGTGCAAACGCTATAAAACTGCTGAAATTCTCTCTGAGAGTGCCTTTCTCTCAGAGGCAAAAATCACCATTTTTGCATTCCTCCTCCACCTTGATAGTGTGGATGGGAGAATGGTACAGGCATTCTAACCAACTTTGTAAGGCTTCCCAGGACACTCCAGGCTCCAGTCCTATACCAGCTGTCCCCCCAAGGAGGTTCTGAGAAAGTGTGCTCTGGGACCACTAAACCCATGCCCACCAGGACAACCATGGTGAAGGAGGAAACAGACAGAACAGGATCCATCTTTAAAGCAGGACTCTATCTTGGGCTGGACTGTGGATTTGAGCTATATGCCCAGTATCTATGGAAATGACATTCCAATGGAAAACCAGACCCCCTGAATGAAGGAACCTCAGGATTTGTACCTAGACTCTGGTGCCTAAAAGAATATGCTAATTCTCTCTGTAAAAGAACAAAGTTGTAAATCCCACTATGCTTATGGGGGTATGACCATAGGCCTATTTATAAATGTCCACTATTTAACTATCTAGGCTTATGACACATGAATCATGGGTTAACTTTGATTGTATCTTTCTTTTCCTTTGTTCAGACTAGTTTCAGAGAATTTGGGGAGGTGGGTTTGAGCATGTACATTTAGGGTACATAAGGTTTTCATAAAAACTGGTTGGGGTCCTTGGCTAAGAGGAGACTCTGCCTTGGGCCTGCTGGTGTAAAGAACTGAACTCCTCTATCTGTATTGTCCTTCTGAGTGAGTTTGTTTCCTGGAATGGATGGCTACAACAATGGCACATCATGCCCCAGGCCCATGCTTACTGTGGCTCCAGCTGTCCTGCCAAGGTGTCCCTAGCCCTTAGATCCTGCACAGGAGAGACAAGCCCCCTAAATGTCTGGCCCTGAAAACTAATAAGGATTATATCCAGAAAAGCCCTAGAACTGCAGGAGATGAAGAGCTCTCTCTTAAGGGACTTAGATTCACTTACCCTATAACTCGACACATACACAAAAACACCAATTGGAAAAATGCTTAGAACAAAAGAGAAGGAGTCTCATTTACTAATCTTAAAGCATCTGTCAGAGAAGCAGGAAATAGGTGAATCCTCTCTGGGAAGCACCACTATGGTGAGCTTATCCATCCTATCTTGCTAATGCTAGGGACCACTTTGCTACTCCACTGGAAATCTGCTAGAGCTTGGATGTGTCCCTCACTGAGAGCCCTGCTTATCTCTGTAGCAACAGTTGCATGTCCAAACCAGCCTGAGGGAGAGAGCTCCACCCACACCCACACTGCAGCTGCAATCCTGCCATAGCAGGTGGGGCACATGCTGGGCCCCACATACGGGAAGTCCCTTGATTTCCAGAAAGACTTTAATTAAGCAGAGAAAAACAACCTGTCTGATGAGAGTTCAAAGTAATGGTTGTCCAAATGAAGAAGAATGAATGAACACAATCAGAACATCAACAAAGAAAGAAAATATAAGAAAGTACCAAACTAAAGTTAAAACTGAACTGAAAAATATAGGGGTTCAGCAGCTGAATGGATGAAGAAGAAGCACAAATCTATGAGCTATAGGACAAAGCAATGGAGCTCATCCAGACAGAGTAGCATAATGGAAAAGAATATTTTTAAGTAAAGATCCCTGAACTCATAAAATCAAGCATACTAACATTTACATTTTAGGAGTTCTGGAAGCATAAGAGATAGTAAAAGGGAGATCAACTTATTGGAAAAACTAATGATTAAAAACTTCTTTAACCTGGGGAAGGAAGCATATCTAAGTCCATGAATCACAGAGAGTCCCAAATAAGATAAACTTGAAATGAACCACACAAGACATATCATAATTAAAATGGCAAAAGTTAAAGATAAAGAGAGAAATTTGAAGGGATCCCAAAAAACAACTAGTTACATACAAGGAAATATTGATAAGACTGATATCAGTGAAGACTGATTTTTTAACAGAACCTGTGGGCCAGAAGGGAGTGGCATGATATGTTTAAAGTACTGAAAAGAAAAAAAATTACCACTGAGAATACTCTACTTGGCAAGATTATCATTCAGAATTGAGGGAGAGATAAATGAGTTTCCCAGACAAGCAAAAAGTAAAAGAGATTATTACTACTAAATTGGCCTTACATGAAATGTTAGCATATCTTTAAGTGGGGGGAAAAAAGAATCACTAGAAATAAGGAAATACACAAAAGAAAACAATCTCACAGGTAGAGATTCACTGGTGGTGGATAAGCCACTTAATAAAACTACTATGAAGATTAAGAGACAAAAGTAGTAAAATTATAACTACAATAAGCAGTAAAGGGATATACACACACAAAAAAGATGTAAAATATGATGTTAAAAACGTAACATTAGGAAGAGTAAAAATGTAATGCTTTTAGAATGCATTCAAAGTTAAGAGATTACCAGCTTAAAATAAACTGATATTTTTTTTTCATGGTGACTGCAGCCATGAAATTAAAAGATGCTTGCTCCTTGGAAGAAAAGCTAGGACAAGCCTAGACAACATATTGAAAAGCTGAGACATCACTTTGCAGACAAAGGTTCATATAGTCAAAGGGATGGTTTTTCCAGTAGTCATTATGGATGTGAGAGATGGACCATACAAGAATGCTGAGCACTGAAGAACTGATACTTTCTAGCTGTGGTGCTGGAGAGGACTCTTGAGAGCCCCTTGGACTGCAAGGAGATCCAACCAGTCAATCCTAAATGAAATCAACCCTGAATATTCATTGGAGGGACTGATGCTGAAACTGAAGCTCCAATACTTTGGCCACCTGATATGAAGAGGTGACTCACTGGCAAAGACCCTGATGCTGGGGAAGATTAAAGGCAAAAGGAGAAGGGGCAGCAGAGGATGAGATGGTTAGATAAGCATCACCGACTCAATGAACGTGAATCTGAGCAAACTCCAGGAGATATGTGAAGGACAGGGGAGCCTGGTATGCTGCAGACTGCAAAGAGTTGGATATGACTTAGTAACTGAACAACAACAACGTATATTCATAAACCTAATAGCAATCACCAATCACAAACCTACAACAGATACACCAAAAATAAAGGCAAAGGAACCCACACAAAACACTAAGGGGGAAAAAAAATCAAGCCACAAGGAAGAGACCAAGAAAAGAAAAAGTAGTGAAGAACTACAAGAACAACCAGAAAAGTTAACAAAATGGAAATAAAGTACATACATATCGATAACCACTTTAATGTGTAACAATGAAATGCTCCAATCAAAAGACACAAGATGAATTAATGCATAAAAAATGCAGACCTATCTATATTCTACCTATGAGAGACTCTTCTCACATATACATACAAAGACTGAAAGTAAAGTCATGGGGACAAAGATATTTCATTTCATGCAAATGGAAACAGAAGGCTGGTATTACAATACTCACATGAAACAAAATAGACTTTAAAACAAAGGCAGCAACAACTGAAAATGGAAGTCATTATATTGTTAGAAAGAGAAGATCCAAGATGATATATTGTAAACCCAATATAGGAGCATGTAAATATAGAATTAAAAATGAACAGACATAAAGGAAGGAATTGACAGTAATACAATAATAGTAGGAAACTTTAGTACCCCACTTATGTCAATGTACCAATTATTCATACTGATTTACGAAAATCAGTAAATAAATATTGGCCTTAAATGACACTTTTGACTTAATGAACTTAATAGATATAGAAAGAATAGTCCATCTATTACACATTCTTTTCAAGTGCACATGAAATAATAGTGGCTCTGCCACTGGCGATCAACTTGGTTGACCTTTTCTTGGAGATCTCAACTTTTATTTTTGACTCTTTTATGGTCTTGTGACCTCTGGCCTCTGATTGCTTCAGAAAGTTTACAATTCCCCACCGCCCCCTCCTCTTCTTTTACTTTAAGCCAGTCTATGTTCATTTGTTTAGCACAATGTTTTTGAGATTCAACCATGATGTTGCATTTATCAATACTGTATTATTTTCTATTTTCTCCTGAGTACTATTCTGTTAAATGGGTGCTCCATAGGGATACACCAGTTTATTTGTGCATTTATGTATTGATACACAGTTGGCTTTTTTCCAAGCTTTTGGCTAGCTTGAATAAAGCTGATAAGAACAGTTACAAACTTTTGTATAAGCAAAGGCTTTAATTTCTGTCGAGTATCTAGGAATGGAAGTACTAGTTAAACAACACATGTACTTATACTGTATTTTACATGTCTGTTTAAAGTTTGGTCTCTGTTAAATAGAATTTGAAATCAGGGGAGACACAAGATTCCAATCTGTGTCTACAAACATTATATAAGCGGCTTCAGAATATCTTACAAAGTCAGACTAATGGGAATGCATTGTTTACTTCAGCTCTCAGGACCTTGATTTTAATGACTTCCTCCCAGGAAATGCTACTGTTCAAGCCCTTAGAGAATTTAGGTTCAGGTCTTTGAGACTAGTGGTTGGCAAAGATTTAGGATGGGGAAGTAAAAATCCAGTGAGAAGTGCCAAATGGGATTTTGATCTTCAAACGGCAGATTTCGCTGCCCTGTATTCAGCCCTTGAGGCCCTCTCCACGGACTCCATTGCTTTATGCTCAGCCCAGCAGGTGAGAGTACGGAATCTGTCAAGGAGGCTGCCTCTCCTTAGACATTTTTGTGGTTTGGAGAGACTTGGCTTTTTCTCTTCAGTACCACCTACATTTCTCTCTTCTTCCCTTCCTTCCTCACTTCCTTTCTTCCTTTGTCTCTTTCTCTTTTTCTTCTTTTTGTGAAGGGCTTCTCTTTAACTCTCCTTACATAAAATGCAGCATAGAAATCCTGTTCCAAGATGCCTGCAGGGATCAGATTCTACACTGAAAAAAAAATTTAGGATTTTACCCTGAAATCTGTAGGATGATAATCTCCCACAATGACCTTATCTTCCGACATCTGGAGCCTGCCACATACCCCCTGTCCTTGGCTGACTCTGTGTTCTCATCCCCTTGTACTTTTCCTATTACCACAGGTATAAAGTTATAGGAAACCTTTTTTTTATTTAAATTTTGAAAGTTCTTGAATCTGGAGATGAATACAACAGCTACTTGAGGACTTTTGCTACCACAAGACCCAAAACCTTGCTCTAGCATCTCTGTCACAACTCATATGGAAGGTAAAGGGTTTGTTCAATTTATAATATTTGCTTCTTCTTGAACTCAAGGAAGGAAGAAACATCTATTGTTTTTGCAACTTTACCTACTCCCAAGCCCAGGTGAGCATGCCTTTTTTTTTTTGCTGGTCATTTCTGTGGGTACCAATGCTAATAGATATTAATTCATTTTGTTGTTCCTAGTTGTGTGAATATTCATGTTTAGGTATATGAGTGTAATTATATGTAAATTTGTGTATGTGATAATATGCACATGGGATAAACATGCACATATTGATTTATCCAACAGATATTTATTGAAAAATATCAAGCAGTGTCAAGCAGTGGGGATAAAATAGCTGATGGTATTCCTCTTCAAAATAGAAAAAACCAGAGTGACTTGAAAGCAAGTATATATTATGTGATAGAAAAGATGTATTAATACTTGTCGGGATAAAACCTAGAGAAGCAGAAAAATGGAAAATAGCAACTCAGCTTAACAGAATGCGTGGAAGCTTGGGTGAAGTCAGTAGAGGAAGATAATGGAGAATGATGAGGAGTTTATCTCCTTGATCAAGCAAGAAGTGAAGTTCGGTAGAGGAAAGGGTGCAGGCAAAGGCACAGGTTCATGTACCTTTAGGTATGGATGTCTTGGGTAAGAGTTAGCGAGCAAGGAAAGATGACCTTGCAGACATCTCCCAGGCAAGCAGAGATGCTCTACAACCTGATTATATACTGGATTTAAGTCTATAAACAATGAAGAATTATTGAGTTGGTTTAATGGGAAGTTGAAAATGATAGAGTTAGCATTTTCTGAAGGTAAGTCTATTATTTGAAAGAGCAATAAAGGAGGCGGAGAAGTCATAGAGATATAATAAGTAGAAATTACGAGGTCCGAAAANAGGAGATAAAATTCCTTTGTTAGAAGGAGAAATCAGTAGCACAAAAGATGGGGAAAGTAAAAGGGAAAAAAAGAGGTTATGTTGGAAAAATAGCCAGAGAAGAAATATTTGACATTATAAACACAAGGGAATCCCCTTATTATAGCTAAGACAACTATTCTACTGAGAGGAAAGGGTGCATTATTACATGGATAAAAGGATGAGAAGAGGTGAGCAGTTGAACCTACTTACGTTGACATTTTGATTTCTCTGTTATACAGTCAGAGAGAAAATCCTAAGTGGTGAGGCTGACCTTAGTCGGGTTAGGGCAGAGAACTTGAGAGGAATAACATTTCCCTAGCTAAGATGGGAGTATTGGAAAGACACAGGAAAAAGTAAAGAAAAGAGACCAAGATTTGTGGAGGCATTGGCTGTAATAAGAAACTTCAGCATTTGTTGTGCTTTTTCTCAAACTTAACAGCTGAAATATATATGAGACAAAATCAAATTAATACAAACTTCAGATTCAGGATATTATATATAGATTTAACAGAACCCAGTGGAAAAGAGTTTCAAGGAGGAAGAGTACCAAACAGTGCCAAAAACAGAGAAATGAAGAATGCACCCAAAAGGTTTGAGTAGCAAATTATGGGAGAGTTTGGAATAGTAGTTTTTCTGTAGAATCACAGAAGTAGGAATTATATTGAAAATAATTAAAAAGGAAAAATGGATGGGAACTTTTAGTCATGAATATATTTGGCAATGAAAGAGAACGACTGGAACGTTTGGCAGCAAAATGAAGAGAAAAATTAGGCAATGGCTAGAAAGGACAATAGAACCAAAGAAAGGCTGTTTGTGTATCTGAGTCTGTGTGCATTTTAATATAAAGGATGTTTTAACATATTTGGCTATAATAAATGAAGGCAAAACCAAAATCAAATATAAGAAAAGAAATTCAAATTGTATTGTTACTTCCAAAAGACAAAAAAGAAACTTCTTGCCTTTGTTAATGATTCTTTAAAAGCAATGTTGATTTCTGGGGGAATTTGCTTTTAGAAAGTGACACTTGATAATTACTTGTTGAATAAATAAGGCAACAAACGTGATCAGTTGCCTATTCCTTCATGGCTAATGGTTTTGGTATCATAATTATTTTTTTTCTCATTCCAAGACCAAAAATGAATTCTTTGTATTTTATCTTCCATTATTTTTTGTTACTGTTTGTGTTCTATTTATCAGATTTTTTGCATTAGAGTCTGGCATGTATTATAAAATAAAATGGAAAATATATAGGTGAATTGGATATTTGTTGGTTATCTTTTTAATATCCCTTTTTCTTTGTTCAAAATTTCCTGATTTCTTTTGAGGATACATATTTTTGCAGGGAATCTGACTCTATTCCACATCAGACTTTATTTTAGTGCCTTTGATGAGAAAGCTGTTGCAAAGAAACTTTATTTTTATGATTAGATGAGAGCAAGAAATCGTGCATCCCTCGTAGTTTAGATAAGGACTATATGGAAGACTATAAGGGAACATGTTGAGGGTTTGGATAGAATGTCACCTGAAGCCAGCCCTAAAATGGATTTTCAGTAATTTAAATCTATACATTACCATTTTTTTATTATTATTAGTAGTAGTGTTATTAGTAGCATGCTCTGTTGTTCAGTCACTAAGTCATGTCCTACTCATTGTGATCCCATGGACTGCAGCATGCTAGGCTTCCTTGTCCTTCACTATCTCCTGGAGTTTGCTCAAACTCATATCCATTGAGTCAGTGATGCCATCTGGCCATCTCATCCTCTGTTGCCACCTTCTCCTCTTGCTCTCAATCTTTTCCAGCATCAGGGTCTTTTCCAACGAATCAGCTCTTTGCATCTGGTGGCCAAAGTATTGGCACTTCAGCTTCAGCATCAGTCCTTCCAATGAATATTTAGGGTTGATTTCCTTTAGGATTGACTGGTTTGATTTTGCAGTCCAAGGGACTCTCGAGAGTCTTCTCCAGCACCACAACTTGAAAGCATGCTCTGGTACCCAGCATACAAGATCCTTGACACAATAGTTAGGCTCCTATATCTCTCACAAAATCTTCTAAATTGCAAGTCTAATCCAGTAATCTGAGTGTTAAAGGTAAATTTATGGTAATTGTATGGTCACCAGTGACACCAGACTCAAACTGACCTTGATGCGTGACCCAAGAAGTGTCATTTACTATCGGCAGGCACAGCTGGGACTCCCTGGCTGCAGAAGGCAGCCTATCTGTATTGCCTTCATTAGGCTTCCATTAGGTTCTGTATTTCCTCTCTTAGTTTAAGTCCTTGAAAGCAGAGCCTGAGAAAAGAGCATGGGTACAGATAGTTTATTTGAAAACTGGGATGGTTTCACGAGGGATGGTGATTAGGGAAAAAAACTCTAAAAAAAGCTCTTTAGGGGAAATAATAATGACAGTAGGAGTAATAAACAATGGGGGCATAACTCTATAGAGCTCAACTTCTAAGAAGCATATAGGGTGCCTCCCAGAAACGTCTGATGCATTTATTCATCAATTCCCACTGCCAGTTGGTTAAAGGTTGCCTCTGGGACATTAACTTGCCCATGCTTTGAATACTGTGGGCAGAATGCTGAAAGACAGCAGGGGGTCCCTGAGGTAAATTGTCTGTGGTGCCTGGGGAGTCAGAACTGTCCACCATGGCTAAACCTGAGATCTGAGGTGAGCTGAAATTGTGTGACAGGGCTGTATAATGTTCAGTTCAGAAGTTCCTCTTTATCATGTGAAATATTTGTACAAGGGTCAGAATTATAGCCCATGGTCATAACTTCCTCTTTCCTTCCTCGTCCTGTTTGGATTGCTACTTAAGCCTCTTTATAAAAACACAATGGAAAAATGCAAGAATTAATAACAATGATTTATCTGTTTGAACTCCCAAGCCATGTTTTGGGAGTATTATGGACACATTTGACATTGACCCCTATTTTTTAATTCTGAAATATAAAAAGTGAGTGGTTTTTATTGACAAAACAAGTTCACCTCATTCTTAGACTGCTGAGTCTCACAAGTACAAAATATTTCTTGAGGTGAAAAAGTGAAATCAAAACAAAGACAATACCTGTAACATATTTTCACAGTAATTTAGCAATATGAAACTACCTTGTTGTCAGGAGTTGTCAGGAAACTGTATAGACTTAGACTACCAAGTGGATCAAGCAAGGAAAACTGGGTTTAAAAAGCTATATAAATTCGTGGAAATGACAATATGCATTCTAATGCTAACTGGCACATTGTAGGAAGCAGCTGGAAGCAAATAGTCCCCAAGGTACACTTGTTAACATTGCACTTGTTTACAAAGCTTGTGAAATCAAACATTCAGAATGCGTCTACTCTCCTTCTGATGACAGGTAAACAGGGGCAAACATCAATGGGAGAAGGAAACCAAACTTTTGTGCTTGAATTTACCTTGCTGGGACTTTCACAGGATCCAAAGATCCAAATCTTGTTGTTCTGTGTTTTCCTGATCATTTACCTTCTCTCCGTTTTTGGAAACCTGCTCATAATAATCCTCATCCAAACTGACCCTCGACTTCACACTCCCATGTACTTTTTCCTCAAAAACTTGTCCTTTGTTGATCTTTGTTTCTCTACAAGCATCGTTCCCCAGATGTTGGTCCACTTCCTTGTAAAAAAGAAAACCATTTCCTTTGCTGGGTGCTCACTACAGATAGTTGTCTTCCTCCTAGCAGGGTGTACGGAGTGTGCTCTTCTGGCGATGATGTCCTATGACCGTTATGTGGCAATCTGCAGGCCCCTACACTATTCTACTCTCATGACCCACAGGGTTTGTGTCCAGTTGGCCATAGTGTCCTGGATCAGTGGGGCATTTGTATGTTCAGTGGACAGTGCATTTACACTCTGTCTCCCCTACCAGGGACAGAACATAATTAATCACTATTTTTGTGAACCTCCTGCACTCCTGAAGCTGGCTTCTGCAGACACCTACGATGCTGAAATGGCCCTCTTTTCAATGGGTGTGATTGTTCTCCTAGCTCCTGTCTCTCTCATCCTGGTCTCTTACTGGCATATAATCTCCACTGTGATTCGGATGCAGTCAGGGGAGGGGAGGCTCAAGGTGTTCTCCACCTGTAGCTCCCATCTCACTGTTGTGGTTCTCTACTATGGCTCTGGAATATTCGCCTACATGAGACCCAATTCCAAGACAATGAATGAAAGGGATAAGGTCATTTCTTTGTTCTATTCAGTTATGACTTCAATGTTGAACCCCATAATTTACAGCCTGAGGAACAAGGATGTGAAGGGAGCTCTGCGAAAACTGGCTGGAAGATAGTCAACATTCAGAGGCAATGCTTTTTGACATTTTTAAAAAGTACTTTGACCACTGTGATAGACAACAATAGCTCTACTAGCTTCATTCTTTTCTTTCCTTGCCTTGTTTACCTCAGTTGATTTTCTTCTCTACAAATATTCACTGAATGCCTGCCCAATGAAAACACTGTGCCCAGAACCTCAAAATATGAGTAACTTAATGCCTTTCTTAAAAAACTTGAAATTCACAAGATAACACAAATATAACTCTTTTAAGAGATGACTCTTTCAAAAGCTAAATAAAGAAGGAATATTTTACAAACTTTTGCACAGCAGAGGAAACCATGAACAAAATGAAAACCTATGGACTGGGAAAAATATTTGCAAATGATGGAACCAAGAACTTAATTTCCAAAATACAAACAGCTCATCCAACTCAATAACAAAAAAACAACCCAATCAAAAAGTGAGCAGAAGACCTGAACAGATATTCCTCCAAAGAAGACAGTCACTGTCACTGTGTGTGTGTGTGTGTGTGTGTGTGTGTGTGTGTGTGTGTGTTCAGTCGTGTCCAACTGAGCACAACCCTATGGACTGTAGCCCACCAGGCTCCTCTGTTCATGGAATTTTCCAAGTGAGAATACTGGAGTGGGTTGCCATTTCCTACTCCAGGGGATCTTCTTGACCCAGGGATTGAACCTGCATCTCTTGCATCTCCTGCACTGGCAGGTGGATTCTTCACCACTAGTGCCACCAGTCAGTTGGCCAATTGTCACCTAAAAAGATACCCAACATTGCTAGTTATTTGCGAAATGCAAATCAAAAACTATGAGAGGTCACCTCACACTGGTCAAAATGGCCATTATTAACAAGTCTACAAATAACAAATCCTGGAGGTGGTGTGGAGAAAAAGGAATCCTCCTGCATTGTTGATGGGGATGTAAATTGGTGCAGCCACTGTGGAAAACTGTGCGTGGTCATGCCTTCCTTTTAGGAGAAAGACAATGATTAAATGGAAAATTAAACTTGGCAATTTGCATGAGCTTTAAGTAAGTGAAAGTTGCTCAATCATGTCCAGTTCTTTGCGACCCCATGGACTATACAGTCCAAGGAATTCTCCAGGCCAGAATACTGGGCTGGGTAGTCATTGCCTTCTCCAGGGGATCTTCCCAATCCAGGGATTGAACCTGGGTCTCCTGCATTGCAGGCGGATTCTTTACCTGCTGAGCAACAAGAGAAGCTGCATGAACACAGGATCACAATTAAAACAACAACAAAAAAATTTTTTTTAATTTTTAATTTCAAGGTCTAAAGAAATCTTATTGATCATATTATCTAACTAATGTTTTAATCTCTGTAATTTTCTTAGTTAACTCACACTGAGCTTTTTTATTAAAATGTCTGGGAGGTCTATATTCATTATATTCTTGTCACAATGACTTTCCTTTTCTTCCTCAAAAATGAAAAGTGCATTCAACCTCTAATCATTAGCACTGGATATTCCTTGCATCTGAAATGTTCTGCTAATCAGCCTTGGTGCACTTAACTTGTACTCAACATTGACAGTTCATTCTCAACAAAACTGTCAGCTCTCTAGGGGCCTTCACGAAACATACAGTCTAAGGCAACATGCCTTCCAGTCACTCTCTATCTCCATTATTGCTTGTTATTGTGTTTATGGGACTTCTATCTCTAAAATTATCTTTATTCATTTGAAAACATCCTGATTAAAACCAACTTGAAAGATGGAATGACAAAATTAATAAAAATCCAAGATCTGTAAAGGGAATCTGGCCATAGTGGTGTGTCATAAATATAAGGAGGAAAAGATTTAAGAAATGAGAGGTACTCAATAGTGACAATGCAAAAGGATAGTCAAAAAGAATTAGAACTGAGAGATTGCTCGTCAAAGAAGAAAAGATACTGGATAGGTGCCTGCAGGCAGTGGTTTTGTTATTCATTTTTTATCTTTTGTTGTTGGCAACAAGAATCCTTACTTATAAAATCAATATGGGATTAAATTATATGATATTTCAATTCCTTTCCAGTTCTAATATAATATGACTAAGTCCCAAATAATTAATAATAGGATAATTCAGAAAATTAAATAAGTATTAATATTGAATAATTATTCAATACATTATCCTTCTCTCTGATTCCCTTCAGTGTAGTAACTGGTTATTCCAGATCCTACGTCCATCATTCTCTTTTGCTCTATTTTATACAGTTTTACTGAATCCACAAATATTCCTCTAAAAAGATTTTATCTGAGTTTTTAACCTTATAAAAGTTTTTCCTATTCTGTATAAAAGTGCTCCATACTTTTTATTTTAAAAAACCCTATTTGCAAAAACATGGACAGACATACAAAAGAGACTTGTGGACACAGTGGGGGAAGGAAAGTGTGGGACTAATTAAGAAAGTAGTATTGAAATATATACACTATCGTGTGGGGAGCAGATAACTAGTGGGAAGCCACTGTGTAACACAGGGAGCCCAGCCTGGTGCTCGGTGATGAACTAGAGGGGTGGGATGAGAGCAGGGAGGGAGGCTCATATGTGTATAATTATGACTAATTCCCATTGTTGTACAGCAGAAACTGACACAACATAGTAAAACAATTATCCACCAATTAAAAAAAATTATCTGAGTTTTTAACCTTATAAATGAAGTACCATGATACATAATCTTTAAAGCTCTTTTTTTCACTTAATATTAAATTGCTGAATTATTTGTTTTGTTGTATGTCCTTCTGGTTCCTTTGTTTTGATTGCTGCATGATACTCTTTTGTGTGAATATTTATCTATTCCACTATTGATGTACATAAAGCTTGTTTCCAGTTTGTTTTTTTTTTTTTAATTCCGAATAATGTGCTCTTACATTTCACATGTGTAAAACCTTCTTTTGGGTATGTTCTTTTTATGAGAAAAATAAAAAAATCTGTATTTTATTTCTTTTGTTTTACTTCTGCAATAATTTTCTTGAGTATATTCTTTTTATAGTCAGAACATAAAAAATGTATTTTTTTTATTTGCTTAAAATTGAAAGAAAAAAGATATAACTTCAACAGCAGAGAATTTTTCAGAATTTTCTAGAAAAGTAAGTGATTAAAGAGAGACTAAAGAATGAGGAGGACCTGACAAAAAATTGGGTGAGGGAATGGCCTGAACTGAAGCAGTGATGGATAGAGGCAGGTGCTGTATCATTCATTATCTTAGAAGCAGCTGAGTCCACTTGAACTGAGCATAGGAACATGCACACATGTGTGCTCATGAATTAATGAAAGCAAAAGGGAGAAACAAGAAACACAAAAGTATAGAAAGATCCAATAAATCAGTGCTTTGATGCTAATTAAAGCTCAAGGAAGGAAGGCCTGATATAAATAGAAGCACTGCAAAATTCATTTCTCTCTGGCTGATAATGGCCCAGGCTAGAGGCACAAACTGGGAGACGGGGAGTGGCAGCATTTACAGAACCCACAAGATACACTTTGTAATTTGGAAAGAGAGCTAACCAGGGGCCCTTGCTTCTTAGGTCATTCACTGATACTGTCTATTTAGTCGGACTTTGGAAATGGCCTCGGTAAATCCATGTGAGGGCAGCATAGCCCTCAGGCCTCAGAGCTCATTTAGTGGGTAAAGTTTGCTGGCGTTGGAGGCCAGGAAACATGCCTGGCAGATTCATTAAAATTTTGTTTCCTGGAGCAGCATTTTCAGGGGAGGTCATGTCAGCTGAAGGGATGAGAGCAGGATGCCTCCCCCAGGACAGGGCCCCAGCTCACTGTCGCCCCTGGGACAGTGAGGCTGGTGTATAGAATCTCCACAGGGCAGCTCCTTTTATACCTTTTTAGTCAAATTCCTTCTCATCTTTTTTCATGGCTCCCAGTAAGATAGGAATACCTGAAAGTCTGAGTACCTGTGCTCAAGAATTCAGTTAGAATGATGCCAAGGCTCTGAAGGCTTTCTCGCAAGGAGAATGGACAAGAGAAGTGCATTAGAGATTTAGCTCCTTGCTTCCCCAGGATCCTGCCTAGGTTCCCATCTGCTTGTTGGCATCCATTTCCACCTCCAGAGAGGACTGGCAATGTGACTGGAGGTGTCTTTGACCTCTGATTTCAGTCACAGCTGTACACCTGCCTACATCCTCCCCTGCCAGAAGAACCATCACCTCTTTCTTCATCTTCTTGAACATCTTCATCCCTCAAATGAATCACAGGGCAGTAAGTGAACTCAGGCAGCTGAACCCCTCCCCATCTGAGGTAAGGGCTCGCTCTTTGTTTCGAGAAAATTAAGTGGAATCTGGAAGTCTTGAGATATATGGTCAAGACCTCACTGCTCTGCTTCTTAGATTCTCAGTCCCTCAGCCATTACAATCGTCCATTCCATTCTATACTTTAGGTACCCTTTCATATACCCACAATTGATCTGTTCCACTGGCAAGACCTGGGTTCCAATACTGCCTAATGCTGGCATCCTGGTAAAAGTCTCAGTATTATCTCTAGACCTAGATTATCCTGGCCTCAGATGGTTTGATGTGTACCCATAAAAGACTGGGATCCCAAAAGAGGATGATCTAAAATCAGTTGAAGTGCCCATTCGATATATGACTGCTTGATATTAAAGTCCAATGCTACAGAAAAAGCTGATTGAAGTCAACGAATATTTTAAAGTATGCTAACAGTGATACAGAGTAATAACATAAAGATGTGATTCCAAATTTTTGACTCCATCTTCTTCATGGGCTTTGTCTGACCATTTCCTATAAAGTACAACAATGCCCCTCTGTTAATCTCGGCTTCTATTCTCTTCCCTTGGTCTGAGGTATTCATTCACCATCAGCAGTTTTCCAGAAAGGGGGCTCATCCTGTGTAGGCACACTATATGTTTTCTGGCATTTATCTTCAGATGACCATAGTGGAGACAAATTAGAGAATGGAAGGAGGGAGAGCAGGGCTATGAATCAAGGGGAGGAAGGCAGATAGAAAAGATCTTTAGTCCTAAGTATCACCACTTTACAAGTCCTGCTTTTTCTTTTAAGTCCTGTCCAAATTCCTGGAGCATAAATCTGGATAAATATAACCAGTTAATTATTTTCTTCCCTTTATTAATATATCCATTCATCTTTTTAATTCAGGAAAACTATTTCAAGTCATATATATACTAGGAACAGTACTAAGAATTCTCTTTGGATTTGTGTTTTTGTCACTGCCAATGGGCAAAGTTCTCCCAGTTACTATTTCTTAGTTTCAATGTATAGCCTGGTTTTGTGAGGCCAGAGAAAGATCTCAGACCCCAAAGAATGATGAAACAGTTTACAAGAAGATGATTTTCTGGTTGACTTCTTGCCTAGATTTCACTGTGGCGTAAGTGCAAGGGGGATACTTACACTTGTACTGCTTCAATGTCCTGACCTTTATAGTGCTATCTCCTCTCTCCTTTATTGCACTCTGACCCCTTTTTCCTTAGCCCTCTTATATTCATCTGCAGCCTGTAGCTGGTATAAGTGACATAGAAGTAATTATATAAAGTTTCCTTCCCTGATACTTCACTTAGATAGACTCATAGTATGTTATACTTCCCTTCGTATTTCATTGCCAGTAGATGTGTGTAGGTGTTTATGTAATGGGCTTTTCACATTCATGCAATTTCCCTAGCATCAGATATAGTGCCTGGTGTATTTTAAGTGCTTAGTAAATATTTATGAAGTGAATGAAAGGAACTAGATCAATTGGAAAAGCCTTCCAATTTTAGGATTTTATCATCCAGCTACTGAAAGGTCCCAACCCTAAGCTGACAACGTTGGTGACATAAACTGAAGACAGAGGGGTAAGAGCAGATGATACAAAGGAAAGATGTAACATTTGGTGGATTATTCCCTTCTTTTCCAGAGTGCCTCCTGAGTCCTCCATCCAACTATGAAAGGTCTGCATCCGAGCAGAGGAAATGAAGTAGCACTGTTCCACATACCACTTGGTCTCCTGGTCAAACCTTTCCACCAGTACTGCCACAGAGATTCAGGGCTCGGCAGAACCAGCATCTTTCCTCATACAGCTAATACTGTGAGATAGAGGATCTCTTTTTTTTGTTCAAGATCTTATTTTGACTTTCAAGTGATGGGATGGCTTTGGACCTTTTCTATAAATCCCCCTCTTTTATAACTTACCCCTTCTATCATGTACCCTAAACACAAATACCTTGCCATATCTTTTCAAATCTCACGCATCACCTTCATTTCTATCCTCATTCCGCCTGAGCAAACATCTTACCATTACCTGAAAATAGGCAAACATCTTTTGTACTGTTCCTGAATATGTACCTCCAAAATCTATACTATCCCAGTGATTCAGTCATGCACAGAATTCCTCTTCCCTTCTATAAAGTAGCAGTATGCTCATCAAGGATGTGAGGACAGTTCAAGAACACAAGAGACCAAGTGGTCCAAGAGCCAAGAGGTTCCTTGTTGAGAAAACTGTTCAGAACAATGAGACTGGAAAATGAAGCCAGATGTTATGTCTAGGGGAGCAGAAAAAACAGAACTGGAATCCCAAGGAAATTTAAAGCAGAAAAGCAACTGAATTAAAAGCCAATGTGCAGGGTAATTTTTTTTTTGTTGGGAAGATAGCTATGATTTTCTCTATTTACAAAGACATTTTCTTGGCTTCATTCTCTTGATTATCTTATTCAAAGATGACAGGCTATGACCAAAATGCTTATTTCTAATTTATATGATATTTTATAATAATTTAATGAAAATATTCATAAATTCGGAAGCCAGAAGGCAAACCTAGCTACCAAGAGGAAAAGATATCATCTCATGGAATTCTTATTGGTAATTCCATAGTGATGTGAGACAATACAAAACTAGGGTAATCTTCCTTAGAAAGACTTTCGTCAAGACCCTCTGGTTCTACATAACTAAAGAAGCAACACAGAATGGAGCACTGGAACTTCACTCTGGGAAGTGGCTTCATATTGATGGGGATTCTGAATGACAGTGGGTCTCCTGAGCTGATCTGTGCTACAATCTCAGTCCTGTACATGCTGGCCCTCACCAGCAATTGCCTTCTGCTCCTGGCCATCACAATGGATGCCCGGCTCCATGTGCCCATGTACCTCCTGCTCGGGCAGCTCTCTCTCATGGACCTCCTCTTCACATCTGTTGTCACTCCCAAGGCCTTCATGGATTATCTGCTCAGTGAAAACACCATTTCCTTCATGGGCTGTGCCCTTCAGATGTTCCTGGCACTGACCCTGGGTGGTGCAGAGGACCTCCTACTGGCCTTCATGGCCTATGACAGGTATGTGGCCATTTGTCATCCTCTGAACTACATGGTCCTCATGAGGCCGACGGTCTGCTGGCTCATGGTGGCCACATCCTGGGTCCTGGCTTCCCTGAGTGCTCTAGGACATACCTTGTACACCATGCACTTCCCTTTCTGCATGTCCCAGGAGATCAGCCACCTGCTCTGTGAGATTCCATCTCTGTTGAAGTTGGCCTGTGCAGATACTTCCAGATATGAACTCATGGTATATGTGACAGGTGTGACTTTCCTCTTGCTCCCCCTTTCTGCCATTGTTTCGTCCTACACACTAATCCTACTTACTGTGCGCCACATGACCTCAAATGAAGGGAGGCAGAAAGCCCTGGTCACCTGCTCTTCCCACCTGACTGTGGTCGGGATGTTCTATGGAGCTGCCACATTCATGTATGTTCTGCCCAGTTCCCTCCACAGCCCCAAGCAGGACAACATCATCTCTGTCTTCTACACAATTGTCACCCCAGCCCTGAACCCCCTCATTTACAGCCTGAGGAATAAAGAGGTTATGGGGGCTTTGAGGAGGGTCCTGGGAAAACACATACTATAGACACATCTCCTGACACAGTTACCAAGCAGATGCGGCAGTTGTTCAGTCACTCACTGATGTCTGACTTTCTGTGAGCCCATGGACTGCAGCACTCCAGGCTTTCCTGTCCTTCGCCATTTCTCCCGGAGCTTGCTCAAACTCATGTCGTTTGAGTAGGTGATGCCATTCAACCATCTTGTCCTCTGTCATCCCCTTCTCCTTCTGCCTTCAATCTTTCCCAGCATCAGGGTCTTTTCTAATGAGTCGGCTCTTCACATCAGGTGGCCAAAGAACTGGAGGTTCAACTTCAGGATAAGTCCTTCCAATGAATATTCAGGACTGATTTTCTTTAGGATGGACTGGTTGGATCTCCTTGCAATCCAAGGGAGTCTCAAGAGTCTTCTCCAACACCACAGTTCAAAAGCATCACTTCTTCAGTGCTTAGCCTTCTTAATGGTTCAACTCCCACATCCATACATGACTACTGGAAAATCCATAGATTGACTAGACAGACCTTTGTGGGCAAAGCAATGTTTCTCCTTTTTAAATGCTGTCTAGGTTTGTCTTAGCTTTTCTTCCAAAGAGCAATCATCTTTTAATTTCATGGCTGCAGATGTGATAGACTAAGTTTCAATTTCAATATCATATAGCAGTGATAATAATATAGCTAATAACAGGTTGAGCAAACTCCAACAGCCTCTTAAAATCAGAGGAGGACTGCTTTCATTTGAACTGGATTCTTAGTTGTAGAGAGAAATATCTTCAGAAGATATCTTGGGCTTCTTGTCTTGTTAGGTAGATGGTTGTTCAAGCAATTAGTTGGGAAGAATAATCAATTTGTGACTGTATTTGTACAAATACTTACGTTGAAAGTGTTAAAGTGAAATTGTTAGTCACTCTGTCGTGTCCGACTCTGCAGTCACATGGACTGTAGCCCACCAGACTCTATCAATGGGATTCACCAGGCAAGAATACTGGAGTGGGTTGCCATTCCCTTCTCCTGGGGATCTTCCTGACCCAGGGATCAAACCTGAGTCTCTCACATTGCAGACAGATTCTATACCATCAGAGCCACCAGGGAAGCCCTTAACGTTGAGATTTAAAAAAAGCTAAATGGGACATTTTTATACTGCCTGATATTAAAATTATAGACATGAATAAAATAGAATGTGGAAATTCTCAGATTTCAAGTAAGGACTGGAGATACAATAGCAGTGAGAGTGATGAGATGTGCATTTGCTTGATTTTTTTTTTTAATATATAAGTTACATACAGACAGACCTGTTTTGAAACATCAAAATAATTGCATGGTAAGTATATTTATACATCTATGTCCATGGGAAAGGAAGACTACCAAATATAATTCACTTTCTATTAGCTTAGAACGAAATTTAGTCACTCAGTCGTGTCTGACTCTTTGCGATCCCATGGACTGTAGCCCTCCATGTTTCTCTGTCCATGGAATTCTCCAAGCAAGAATACTGGAGTGGGTTGCCATTCCCTTCTTCAGCAGATCTTCCTGACCCAGGGATTGAACCCAGGTCTCCCATGTTGGCAGGCAAATTCTTTACTATCTCAGCTACCAGGGAAGCATATCTATTAGTCTAGATATGCTTTATTTTTATCATTCAATGTATCAGTGTGGGAAGATTTATCACAAAAACTGGGAACTAAAATCTGTTCAGTTGAGAAGCTCCCAAAACACGTTGGCTCACATAGTTGAGATTACTTTTGAGGTAATCCTTTGTTAAAACTCAGAAAAACATTCTTTCTTTATGAAAAACTATCTTAGATTGCTTAAGCTATTAAGATAAATGATAATACAAATATAATAATCTATGGAACTAATCCACATTCATCATAAAAACAGAAAAGTTGAAACTTGATAAAGAAGCCAAAATCACTTATTTTTTATATTTTGCTTTTTCATATATGTATTTTACTGAAGAGTTATGTACATTTTGGTTAAAGTTCTGTTATTTCTTTGTTGTTGTTTAAAATTTGGTGAACTTCCTCCTGTGAAGAAGGAACATTATAGTGTAGGGGTACAGAGAGACAGTAGCAGGGAGGGAGAGTGTTGATTCCTTTTATCATCTGTGCATCTTTGAACACTAAATTAAACTGTTTGTTTCTCAGTTTGCTCATCTGAAAAACAGTGATATTAATAGAACTCATGATGATTTCATGATGTTTTAGGGAGTCTTGAATAAGACGATAAGGCACTTAGACCAGAGCTTGGCAAAGTGCTTAAACCATGCTGGTGTTGCTGCTGCTAAGTCGCTTCAGTCGTGTCCATTCTGTGCAACCCCATAGATGGCAGCCCACCAGGATCCCCTGTCCCTGGGATTCTTCAGGCAAGAACACTGGAGTGTTCTTGCCATTTCCTTCTCCAGTGCATAAAAGTGAAAGTGAAATTGCTCAGTCGTGCTCTTCGCGACCCCATGGACTGCAGCCTACCAGGCTCCTCTGTCCATGGGATTTTCTAGGCAAGAGTACTGGAGTGCATTGCCATTGCCTTCTCCATAAACCATGCTAACTATTATATGAATAACTAGTAAATATTCTTAATAAAACTTCATAACAAAGTTTTAAAAATTTCATATTCATAAAAAATATGATGACTACATAATGTCATCATATGAATCTGCTATATGTATTTAGGGATTTCCTTACACTTAATTTTATTTCTCCAAATTTTCCTACATAAGGGTATATTTTATGTTAGGTCAAATTGTAGAAATGGAAGTAGTGGGGTATAAGCAAAGAAACCACTTTTAAATTCTTGTTATAAAGAGGCAGATTGCTAACAAGCAATTTAGAAACCCTTTCCATTCTGTCATAATGTTGAGCTGGAAGTGCCTGTCTATTGTACACTTTATGGAGCTGTCTTATCATTTGAACTTGCTTTGCTTATTTATTAAACATATCAATGAAAATGTAACAGATGTTTTCTTTTATATTACTTATTTTGCTTCATCTAATGAGGTTTTTTTTTTGTAGCTGTTTATAGTTCCTTACATTTCCCATTCTTTGTTCAGAAAATATTTTCAAATTTCTTTTAGATTTGCTTAATAATTTCATAAGTGACATTTGACTTTTTAATCTTCAGTTTATTTAGGTATATGATGAATGAATATGGTGAGCTTTAAGTTAATTGTGTTTCTAAATAGCTGATTTTCTTATTAGTATTCTTAATCACCTTTCCATAGTATGTGTTTATTATTACTATTACTGTATTTATAATTGCTTGACTATATGCTGTCTTGTAAGTCTAGCAGTAGAGAATGTTTTTGTTCCTGTTCTCTAGTTCCATTGGTCAATAAAGAATCTCTGTTTCCATTTATCCTCACCAAAATTTTCTTAGGTTTTATCATTGGTTTATTCTTTCTGATGAATTTTTGAATCATCTGCTAACTGTCCAAAAAACCCCACTGGTATATGGTTGTGATTGTATTTAACTCATACATTGATTTGGAAATGCTATCTTTTTGCAGTATTCAGTCATAACTCCCAGGAATGTAGTATCCTACTGCCCCACCCAATATAATTTGTTTGTTATTCCCTAAAAATACCATTTCACACCTTGACTCTCTGCTTATGACTTGCATCATACATCACAGGGCAAAGGGGAGTAGATATATAGAACTTCATCATCTTAAACTACCAGCTTGACTAGCATAGCTGCACATCATGTTTTTATCTTTGGAAGAGCCCATCATATTCTCCAGGACAATCCATGTTGCTACAAATGACAGAATTTCACTCTTTTTAAACGGCTGAATTAGTTTTCATTGTTAAAATTTAAAAAGGGCTCGTGAGAGACCAAACACTACACTAAGTGCTCTTGAACCAAGTTCTCTTACTACTTAAAGAAATAGGTATTAGAATTATCTGCTTCTCTCTGCAGCATCTCTTTACAGAAAGATTTGCTACAGTTTACACACTTGCTCCAGTAACCCCCATCTTAAAGACTCTTCTTTGAAGTCATACTCTCCCCTCCAGTTCCTACTCCATTTCTCAGAACAAGTCATCTTACCAGAAACTATGGCTTTAGGGCCTAACTGTACGCGTAGCTTCAGGCCCTTTCCTACAATTCAGGACACCTGCCACTATAATCAGGTCCCCCTTCCATGTCATACCCGGAGCACTGCAGTCGCGCTTGTCAGCAAAGACAGGTTTGTGATTCATCGTCCGACAAAGTAAATATAGTTTATATATTTGATAAAATGGTAAATGTGAACTTTAATTACCCATGATAACCAATGACCATAAAAAGATTTTAGAGATTAAAAACTACATTCCATAGAAGATACAACAAATAATCTACATGTCTCAGAAAAATTTTGAACAATTTGTGGGAACTTCCAACACTGTTAACTATACAGAATTCCATTGTCATTAATGTTTTTAGTCTTATACTCAGTGTGTGTGTTTCTACATGATTTTCTGTCTGGAATTGCACTCCTTCTTACAGGCATAAAAAATTCTGCTCATTTCCCAAAACTCCTTTTTTTACTTTCTAAAATGCTTATTGGGAAGATGTGAGGTTTAAGGGCTGAGGCAATAATTCCCTCATTTTGAATGCCAACTTAAAGAGCCTATATTTTGCAATTTAATAGAATGCAAAATGAAAATAAAATTTGAAATGAAAATGACTCAGTCACTATGGAAGATAATTCTTTAAAAATACACTTACCAAAAAACTGAGCAAGTTCACTGAAAGATATTTACCCAAGTGAGTAACAGTTTATGTTCACTTGAAAATCTGCACCTGTATGTTTGTAATGGCTTTTTACACAAACAACAAAAGTCAGAAAGAATGCACAGATGTCTTTGATGAATAGATAAGCAAGCTATGATACATCCTTACAAATGGACACTACTCTGCAATAAGTACAAACAGGCTTCTAATAATCAGCAGAATTTGATTGAATCTCAAATATATTATGTTAAGTGAAAGGAGCTATACTCAAAGTGCCTGATACCATTCATATGATATGCTGAAAAGGCAAAAAAGAAAAATAGTAGCAATGATAAACAGATCAGAGAGTTAGCGGGGGAGTGGTGGAGGGCAGGATATAATTACCAAAGGACACCAGAGAATTTGGGAGGTTGACACAACTTCTATATCTTGATTTTGGTGGTGGCTGTATACTATATATGGGCTTCCTTGGTACCTCAGTGGCAAAGAATCTGCCAGTGCAGGAGATGTGGGTTGATCCCTGGGTCAGGAAAAGCCCTTGGAGAAGGAAATGGCAATCCACTCCAGTATTCTTGCTTGGGAAGTCCTCTGGACAGAGAAACCTGGCAAGTTGCAGTCCATGGGGTTGCAAAAGAATCAGACACAACTTAGTGACTGAACAACAAATATACATTTGTGAAAACTTGCAGCACTATATACTACAAAAGTTGAATTTAACTGTATGAAAACTGTACCTTAGTAAAACTGAAAAAAATATAGGAAAAGATAATTGTAAATAAAAGGATATGAAGCTTTTAATATCCTGCCTCTACAACCTTCTTTAAGTACCATTAGAAAAAGTCCCCTGCCATATTGTTTTTTGTCAAGAGTTTAGTGTTATAGTTTTGAAATACAATTGTATTTATTCTGTCAATTAAACTTGCCAGATCATTTGTTGAGCCAATTACTGTGTTCATCATTGCTCCCTGTAATATATATACATCCCTAGGCATCACCTTCCTTCTTGATGAAATTATTATATTTGGGCATCTTTGGTGGTAAAGCCTTATAGTTTTGTTTGTAATTTTTTGCCACTCTCTACTGATGCTTTTATCTATGCAGAAAACTCTCAGTGGGGGCAGTTATGTTCCCTCAGCACTTCTGAAGATATTTCTTTCTTATCTTATAACTTCAGTGAGAACTCCACTATCTTCTGTCTTTATCAGTGAGAAATCTGTCTTGTTTCTTTGAGAGAATTTAAAAGATTTTCATTAACACTGATATTCTCTATGTTCAGTACTGTCTGGATAACTTTTTTTATTGGCTGCTCAATGTTTATGAAGTTGCACAGTTTCTCTTCAAATGTCACTTGTGGCACACAATATAACACCAACACACATACGTATGTACAGGACAAAACAGATTGCCGAAGGTCATGGACAGAAGACTTGGTAATTACAGAGCACAGTCATGTTGAATTAAAGAGTCCAGGCTAAGAAGATGATAAGTGAGGCCAGGGGGATGGAGGTGGGAAGCAATGTCCCATAGGTGGCTCAAAACCCACCTTAAATCTGGGGCAGAGGACTGATTGACCACGAAAGGGTCTTTTTTTCCTGTTCATTTCAGTTGGTAATTTGGAAATGGGCCATCAGTGCCTTCCTTAGGTGACATAGAAACCCAGGGCCTCCAAGCTCATTTAGTGAGAGAAGAGTACAAGGAAACAGGGCCAGGAAACAGGCCCAAAGGGATTCATTACCATCCTGTTTCCTGGACCAGCCTTTCCAGGGAAGGCCACTTCAGCTGAGAGGATAGGCTAAGTTCCTCTAAACACAGGGGTAGAACAGAGGGAGTGGGATCGTGGGATGAGGAAACTGGGCACCTTCCCCCAGGACGGGCCCTGGCCTCGTGTTGGCCCCAGGGACAGTGCGATCAGTCATTGCAGGGTCTCCTTTGAGCAGCCCTTCTAATATCTACTTCCTCCCGATTCCCACTGCTTTCATTTTTTCTCCCAGACCCCAGCAAGAGTAAATAAAAGTCTGGGCATCAGTACCCATGAACTCTGTCTGACTAATGCACAATAGATAGATGAAACTTTTACTTGAGGAGCTATGTGACAGAAGCAGTTTCTTTTAATTTTCCACAGGTGTAAAAACAGGAAAGCTATACTCTTGTTCCGTAGAAGCTCTCCAAATCAGAAGGATTCAGTTGGCTCTGTCAGCAAGTATTGCATTTCCAGAGCAGACCTGTAGAGGAACTGAAGGAACGGAAGGAGTCCTAACTGACCTTGGTCAGACCCTTCAGACTTTTAACATCGCTTAGCAAAATCAAACCTATTGGATACAGCTGAAAAAGCCCCATCTTCCTTCTCATTTTCTACTGCATCTTCCTTGACCCTCAAACAATCCCCAGGGTTGTCCATGTGGTCAGGAAGCTGGCATTTAACCACCTCAGGTAAAAGTATTGTCTCACTTTCAGGGAAGGGTGCAGTCTTGAGGAATTTCAACTTGAGAAACGGAGCCCAGTGCAGATCCTAAGAACTTCAGCTACTCTGTCTTCCAGGTTCTCTGGTGCTTGGGCTCTATACCTCATCACAAACTCCTCTATTCTTTGTTTTCTAAATATGAGGAGGAATCAGTGAGGCCTGATGAAAGATTCTATGCTACATCCCAGACCAGTGTATCTGCTTCTGGGTGGTAGCATCAGGATCTGTCTTTAGACCTCATAGGCTTTGCTGGCATCTGATAAAAACATTTGTAGCTATGTTATAATATATGCCTCTGAAGGACCATTTAAGATCAGACGATAGTTTTGTGACATGCTTTAGTACCTCTTTACTATTAAAATTCTGTGGAACCTGTAGAAGTCAATGGAAACTAGTGAAATGTCAAAATATATGACATAATAGAGGAAAGTGAGTTTTAGAAATATGCCTCATTTACAGACTTTTTAAAATATGTTCAAAGTTAGATTTATCTGCCCAGTTTCCATGGTGTGTGAGACTGATTTCTGTCAATCCCATGTCCCTGTTCTAGAAAGCTTCTCTGGGAATGGGTCCCAGACTCCCGTGGCAGCTTTCAGAACAGGAGCTCTTTTTCCTCCCCCTGTGGCTCCTCCGTGCAGTGTGGATACCCTGGCTCTGTAGTTTGGGGACC
Source organism: Redunca redunca (assembly GCA_006410935.1). Lineage (NCBI taxonomy): Eukaryota > Metazoa > Chordata > Mammalia > Artiodactyla > Bovidae > Redunca > Redunca redunca. The sequence goes on from SJYQ01000319.1 coordinate 62,512, forward strand.
TAAGATGGTGAAAGAGAGGGAAGCTAAGGTTACTGAGCTTGATTACAAATACAACACATGCTCTTTTTTCTCCTACAACTTTCCCTATTTCTCCCCCAAACAGTCTGAGCTTCCTTATCAATTCCTTATGTTTTTCATATTTCTGAGTAATCCCAGGGTCACCTTTATTATAATATGTTATAAAAGAAACAGCTATGTTTGCCTTGATTTTAAAGGTTAAGTTCTGAAAGTGACATCACCTCAAGCACACTATTCCATAGTCTCAGACAATCTAAATTATCTTCCCTCTTTGGCACATGGAAAGTATAGGGCTGTTCCAGTGAACTAAGGTGCACACTTTAGCTCTTCTAATAAGGCTGTGTCTACAGCTTTGAGGGCTGCAAATCAATGTGGACATATGGTATATGGAAAAAAATAATGAGGTACATTATTGATATCACACTGATGCTTTTGTTTTAGTATTTCATATTCAAAATAGGTACACAGAACAGTGACTGGGTACTTAAATCATCAGTCAAACATTATACCTAAAGCATAGGTATAAGAATTATTAAGAGCATGGATAGCTGGATATTGATATATTGTAATGAGAAAGATGATTTGAATTTCTGGGGAGATACATATTCAGGTTTGATGTCCTGAATAATATTATTATCTAGTGACCTTTGAATATTTAGCTGTTAATGTGATGCTTGTTCTCCATTCAGATGGTTCTTTTCAAGATACGTAAAAGATTCAGAAACAGAGATCAAGAAATAAAATTAGCTACCAGTGGGAAAGGAATCAACATATTGGACTCATATTGGTCATTCTATGGGGCTTCTGATGTTACAAAATGCTGCAACCATCTTAACAAAAATTCACCCAGAATTGACTTGGTTCTAGGCAACTAAAGAAACAACACAGAATGGAGCACTGGAATTTCACTCTGGGAAGTGGCTTCATATTGATGGGGATTCTGAATGACAGTGGGTCTCCTGAGCTGCTCTGTGCTACAATAACAGTCCTGTACACACTGGCCCTCACCAGCAATTGCCTTCTGCTCCTGGCCATCACAATGGATGCCCGGCTCCACGTGCCCATGTACCTTCTGCTCGGGCAGCTCTCTCTCATGGACCTCCTCTTCACATCTGTTGTCACTCCCAAGGCCTTCGTGGATTATCTGCTCAGTGAAAACACCATCTCCTTTGTGGGCTGTGCCCTTCAGATGTTCCTGGCACTGACCCTGGGTGGTGCAGAGGACCTCCTACTGGCCTTCATGGCCTATGACAGGTATGTGGCCATTTGTCATCCTCTGAACTACATGGTCCTCATGAGGCCGAGGGTTTGCTGGCTCATGGTGGCTACATCCTGGATTTTGGCATCCCTTAGTGCCATTGTGTATACTGTGTACACTATGCACTACCCCTTTTGCAAAGCCCGTGAGATCAGCCACCTGCTCTGTGAGATTCCACCTCTGTTGAAGTTGGCCTGTGCAGATACTTCCAGGTATGAACTCATGGTGTATGTGATGGGTGTGACCTTCTTGATTCCTCCTCTTGTTGCTATCCTTGCCTCCTACACACTAATCCTACTTACTGTTCTCCACATGCCCTCAAATGAAGGGAGACACAAAGCTCTGGTCACCTGCTCTTCCCACCTGACTGTGGTTGCGATGTTCTATGGAGCAGCCACATTCATGTATGTTCTGCCCAGTTCCCTCCACAGCCCCAAGCAGGACAACATCATCTCTGTCTTCTACACGATTGTCACCCCAGCCCTGAACCCCCTCATCTACAGCCTGAGGAATAAAGAAGTCATGAGGGCCTTAAGGAGAATCCTGGGAAAATATATGCTGTGGACATACTCCTGACAGTTGCCAAGTGGACTTGGTAGGGGAGTAAGTATTATGTGGCTGTGATAATGGTAGCTTATAGAAGTCTGATCAAACTCCAATAGCCTCTTACATTAGAAGAGAGCTGCTCTCATTTGACTGGATTCTTAAACAATTGTAGAGAGAAGTAGCTTCATAAGACATATTGGGCTTCTTGTTTATTAGGTAGATGGTTGTTCAAACAATTAATTGGAAAGAATAATCAATTTGTGACTACTTTTGTACAAATACTTATGTTGAGAGAGTGGGAAAGGCTAATGGGTCATTTTTATAGCACGAAATGAAAATTAAAGTACAGAAATGAGTAAAACAGAATGTGGAAGTTCCCAGATTTTGCGTGAGCATTGGAGAGTCATGTGTTGTGTATTTTGCTTTAGTTTTTTAAAATGTGATTTACATACCTGTAGACATGTTTTGAAACATCGGAACAATTGCATGGTGAGTATATGTCTTTGTGTCCACAGGAAAGGAAAGCTATCATATATAATTCACTTTCTGCTAATTTAGATATGCTTTATTTGTATCATTTGATTTACCTGTGTGGAAGTATTTATAACAAAAACTGTGAACTTTCCTGGCTCACCTAATTGAAATTATTTTGGGAGGTAGTGCTTTTTTAAAACTCAGAAATATTTTCTTTTCAGAAACTGTCTTAAATTACTTAGTGTATTAAGNGTCAATGATAATATAAAAGCTAATAATCTATGGAACTAGTCCAAGTTCACTATATAAACAGAAAATTCAGAAACTGAGAAAGAGGCAAAAATCTCCTATAAGATTTTCTATTCATTTTTCGCTTATCTATATGCAGTTTACTGAATAGCTATGTACATTTTGGCTAAAGTTTTGGGTTTGTTTTTTTTTTTGCTTGAAATGTGGTGAAGTTTCTTCCTTTGAAGAGAGGACATTATAGTGTAGGGCTGGGGGGCTTAGGGAGGTAGGTGGCCAGAGTGCTGAGTTCAATCTCTGACTTAGTAGTAGTAGTAGTAGTACCAGGTATATCTGTGTATCTTTGAACACAAATTAAACGATTCATTTCTCACTTTGTCCCTCTGAAAAGCAGTCATAATAATAAGAATCATGATGATCTCATGCTTTAGGGTGGCTTGAATAAGATGATAATGCACTTAGACTTGTTCTCGCAAAAAGTTCTTAAACCGTGCTGTTATATGAATATCTAATAAATAGTCTTGATAAAACGCCATTTCAAATGACTACAATAATAGCAGCATATGAATCCTCTATAATGTATTTAGGGATTTCCTTACATTTAATTTTGTCCCTTCAAATTTTCTTACACAAGGGTATATTTTATGTGAGGTCAAATTCTTGAAGTGTAAATAATGGAATATAAGCAAAGAAACTATTTGAAATTCTTCTTTTAAAGAGCCAACTGTTTATGAGAAAGTTAGAGACCTTTTGCATGTTGGCTAGTATTTTGTGAGAGTCTCTGCCTCATTGTACTCTTTCCTGTGCTGTCTTATATAAACTCCCTTTGATAATTTATTAAGCACATAAGCAAAAAGTAACAGGTGTTTTCACTTATAATATTTATTTTGTTTTATTCTAATGATTTTTCTGTAGCCCTATATAGACAAAGGTCCTAGAAAATTTGGCAGTTATATACGTGGCAACATTTATTTTTTTTTTCTTTTAAAATTTTTATTTTAACTTTAGTTTACTTTACATTACTGTATTGGTTTTGCCAAACATTAACATGAATTCACCATGAGTGTACAAGCGTTCCCAAACATGAATCCCCTCCCACCTCCCACCCCATGCCATCCCTCTGGGTCCTCTCCTTGCACCAGTCCCAAGCATCCTGCATTCTGCATCTGACATCAACTGGCGATTCGTTTCTTACTTGATAGTATACATGTTGCAATGCCATTCTCCCATCTCATCCCACCCTCTCCCTCTCTCTCTCCCCCAGAGTCCAAAAGTTCTCTCTATAGATCTGAGTCTCTTTTGTTGTCTCGCATACAGGGTCATCATCCCCATCTTTCTAAATTCCCTATATATGCGTTAGTATACTGTGTTGGTGTTTTTCTTTCTGGCTTACTTCACTCTGTATAATCGGCTCCAGTTCGCAACATTTATTTTTAGTTTATTACATATGTAGTAGGATATGTTGGATAGAGAATTGTTACATTTACAAAACGTCATAGATTCATTTTTTCCTTTGTACTTTATAAGTGGTAGTACCCTTACAATTCCCATTTTTAGTTCAGATAATATTGCCATAAATCTTTAGATTTTCTTAATAAACTTTAGTCTCTCTGATATTATTTCAATACATTATGGGTAGTGAAACTTTAAGTTAGTTGTTTTCCAAATAGCTGATTTTCCTGTTAGCATTCCTAATCTTTACTTATTTATGTTTATTATTATTATTTACAATTGCTTGACTATATATTTTCTTCTTGTAAGTATAGTGGTAGAGGGTGTCTCTAGTACTGGTCTAGTACTACCCCATTCCTCAGAGCAAATCATCTTAAAAGACTTCACTGCACCTATACCTTCTGGTCCTTTTCTACCGTTCATGATTCACATCACTGTAAACAGGCTCCCCTCCACAGCCAACAGCACCTCCCTTCCCTACCACATTGTAGTTGTGCAGGTCGACAGTGACAAAGGTATATATCTCGTCTGTTCTGACAAAGAAATAATAGTTTATATATGTTATAAAATTGTAAAACGTGAATTTTAGAATCATTCCCTGTGATTGCCATTGAGCCTCAAAGGACTTAGAGATTAAAACCTATATTCCATAGGAGATACAATAGATCTTTATAGTCCACATATCTCAGAAAATTTTAAATAATTGTAAATATTTCCAGAATTTCTAACTAGACAGGATTTAACTATCATTAAGGTTTTCAGTCTCCGGTCCTAAGTGTGTGTATGTGTGTGTGTCCCTGTATGACTTTCTGTCTTGAATTTCACCTTCCTCTTTACTTGCATAAATAATCTTTCTCATTCTCCAAAACTCTTCTTTTTATCTTTAAATACTAATTAGGGAGACATGAAATTTAAAACGAGGCAATATGTGCTTCATTTTTAATTTAAAAACCCATCTTTTATAGCTTAAAAATGCAAAATGAGAATAAAATTGTTCAGTCACTACAGAAAACAGATGGACAGTTTTTAATCAAATTAAACACATACCTACAAAAACAGAGCAAGTTTACTACAAGGGACTTACCCAAGTGAATAACAATTTATAGTCACTCAAAAACCTATACATGAATGTTTATAATGGCTTTTCCACTAACAACATTAACGAGAAACAACACAAATATCCTTTAACTGGTGAAAGGATAAAGAAACTATGATACAGCCACACAACTGGATGTTACTCGGCAAAAAATGGGAACAGACTATTAATAGATGGCAGAATTTGGATGAATCTAAAACATATTATGCTAAGTGAAAGGAGCTACACTCAAAGTATCTGATACCATTCATATGACATGAAGGGAAAAAATAGGAGTGACTGTAAACAAATCAGAGAATTCTCAAGGGTTTGGGTGAGCATGGGATGATTATCAAAAGGCACCAGAGAATTTGCAGGGTTGAGGCAACTTTTATATCTTGGTTCTGGTGGTGGTTATATTCTTTTATGGGCTTCTCTGATGGCTCAGCAGATAAATAAACCACCTGCACTGCAGAAGACTCAAGAGATGTGGGATTGATTCCTGTGTCAGGACGACCCCTGGAAGCATACCTGCCAACCCACTCGAGTATTCTTGGCAGGAGAATCCAGTGGAAAGAGGAGCCTGGTGAAGTACAGGCCAAAGGGTCTTTAAGAGTTGGACAAGACTGAGAGACTAACACTTTCACTTTCCCTTTTTACATATGCTATTATATACATTTGTCAAAAATTGCAGAACTGTATACGAAAAGAGGTAGATTTTAGTGGGTGAAAATTTGTGCCTTAATAAAAATTTAAAAAGTAGGAAATAATTGAATAAAAATTTTAATATTCTTCTTGTACAGCCTTCTTAAGTACCAATAGAAAAAAGTCCCATCATCTTGATTTTTTTCTGTGAATTTAAAATTTTTTATTTATATCCTATCTGCTTTGAAAAGGGATTTAATGTTCAGTCAGTCCAGTTCAGTCGCTCAGTCGTGTCTGACTCTTTGCGACCTCACGGACTGCAGCACACCAGGCTTCCCTGTCCATCACCAAATCCTGGAGCTTGCTCAAACTTGCATCCATTGAGTTGGTGATGCCATCCAACCATCTCATCCTCTGTCATCTCCTTCTCCTCCCACCTTAAATCTTTCCCAGAATCAGGATCTTTTCCAATGAGTCAGTTCTTTGCATCACGTGGCCAAAGTATTAGAGTTTCAGCCTCAGCATCAGTCCTTCCAATGAATATTCAGGACCGATTTCTTTAGGATGGACTGATTGGATCTCCTTGCAGTCCAAGGGACTCTCAAGAGTCTTCTCCAACACCACAGTTCAAAAGCATCGATTCTTTGGCACTCAGCCTTCTTCACACTCCAACTCTCACATCCATACATGACTACTGGTAAAACCACAGCTTTGACTAGATGGAGCTTTGTTGGCAAAGTAATGGCTCTGCTTTTTAACATACTTTCTAGGTTGGTTACAAGTTTTCTTCCAAGGAGTAAGCATCTTTTAATTTCATGGCTGCAGTCACCATCTGCAGTGATTTTGGAGCCCCCCAAAATAAAGTCTGTCATTGTTTCCATTGTTTTCTCATCTATTTGTCATGAAGTGATGGGACTGGTTGTGTCCAACTCTTTGTGATCCCATGGACTACACAATCTATAGAATTCTCCAGGCCAGAATACTGGAGTGGGTAGCCTTTCCTTTCTCCAGGGGATCTTCCCAACCCAGGGGTTGAACCCAGGCCTCCCACATTTCAGGGAGATTCTTCACCAGGTGAGCCAGAAGGGAAGCCCAAGAATATTGGAGTGGGTAGCCTATCCCTTCTCCAGTGGATCTTCTCAACCCAGCAATTGAACTGAGGTTCCTGAATTGCAGGCGGATTCTTTACCAACTGAGCTATGAGGGAAGCCCTTACAATACAGTGGAAGTGATTATACAGCACAGCACTGGAGAGGCAGCTGAGAAAAGATACCCCACATCCAAAGGCAAAGGAGAAGCCCCAGTAAGATGGTAAGAGGGGCAAAAACACATTTAGAATCAAACCCCATACCTGCCGGAGATGCTCAGAGGGCTCAAACAAACCTTGTGCACACCAGGACCCAGAGATCCCCCAGAGACTGAGCCAGAGCTGTGTTGGAGTGTCTCCTGTGGAGGTACAGGCCAGCAGTGGCCTGCCACAGGGGCAGGGGCTCTGGGTGCCACAGACCTGGGTATGATATAAGCACTCTTGGAGGAGGTCACCATTAAAACCAGCATAGAGCCACCAGACTTAGGCCAGACTGGGCAGAAAGACTTTTGGAGGGAACAAACAGAACCTTATGGACACCAGGACCCAGGAGAAAGGAGCACTTGGCCGCACAAGAGACTAACCCAGACTTGCCCATGAGTGCCCAGGAGTCTCTAGTGGAGGCATGGGTCAGCAGTGGCCTGCTGCAGGGTTGGGGGCACTGAGTGTAGCAGGGTGTGATGGGACCTTTTGAAGGAGGTCACCATTATCTTCACTGCCTCCACCACAGTTTGGCCCAGGTAAATAACAGGGAGGGAAAACAACCTCACCCATCAATAGAAAATTGGATTAAAGATTTACTGAACCTGGCCCTGCCCATCAGAATAAGACCCAGTTTCCCCCTCAGCACAGTGAGGAGCTACTCCACGTTCAAGGTCAGGAGGGGTGGCAGTGAGGAGATACCCCTTGTCCAAGGTAAGGAGCAGTGATTGCACTTTGCTGGAGCAGCCGTGAAGAGATACACCACGTTGAAAGTAAGAGAAACCCAAGTAAGACGGTAGGTATTATGAGAGGGCATCAGAGGGCAGACACACTGAAACCATAATCACAGAAAACTAGTCAATCTAATCAGATGGACCACAGCCTTGTCTAACTCAATGAAACTAAGCCATGCCCTGTGGGGTCACCCAAGATGGGTGGGTCATGGTGGAGAGGTCTGACAGAATGTGGTCCACTGGAGAAGGGAATGGCAAACCACTTCAGTATTCTTGCCTGGAGAACCCCATGAACAGTAAAGGCAAAATGATAGGATACTGAAAGAGGACCTCCCCAGGTCGGTAGGTGCTCAATATGCTACTGGAGATCAGTGGAGAAATAACTCCAGAAAGAATGAAGGGATGGAGCCAAAGCAAAAACAATACCCAGTTGTGGATGTGACTGGTGATAGAAGCAAGGTCCAATGCTGTAAAGAGCAATATTGCATAGGAACCTGGAATGTTAGGTCCATGAATCAAGGCAAACTGGAAGTGGTCAAACAGGAGATGGCAAGAGTGAACGTCGACATTCTAGGAATCAGTGAACTAAAATGGACTGGAATGGGTGAATTTAACTCAGATGACCATTATATCTACTACTGTAGGAAGGAATCCCTTAGAAGAAATGGAGTAGCCATCATGGTCAACAAAAGAGTCCAAAAAGCAGTACTTGGTTGCAATCACAAAAATGACAGAATGATCTCTGTTCATTTCCAAGGCAAACCATTCAGTATCACAGTAATCCAAGTCTATGCCCCAACCAGTAACGTTGAAGAAGCTGAAGTTGAACAATTCTATGAAAACCTACAAGACCTTCTAGAACTAACAACCCAAAAAGATGTCCTTTCCATTATAGTGGACTGGAATGTACAAGTAGGAAGGTAAGAAATACCTGGAGTAAGAGGCAAATTTGGCCTTGGAGTGCAGAATGAAGCAGGGCAAAGGCTAATAGAGCTTTGCCAGGAGAACGCACTGGTCACAGCAAGCACTGTCTCCCAACAACACAAGAGAAGTCTCTACATGTGGACATCACCAGATGGTCAACAACAAAATCAGATTGATTATATTCTTTGCAGCCAAAGATGAAGAAGCTCTATCCAGTCAGCAAAAGCAAGACCAGGAGCTGATGGTGGCTCAGATCATGAACTCCTTATTGCCAAATTCAGACTTAAATTGAAGAAAGTAGGGAAAACCGCTAGACCATTCAGGTATGACCTAAATCAAATCCCTTATGATTATACAATGGAGTGGCAAATAGATTCAAGGGATTAGATCTGATAGACAGAGTGTCTGAAGAACTATGGATGGAGGCTCATAACATTGTACACGAGTCAGGGATCAAGATCATCCCCTTAAAAAAGAAGTGCAAAAAGGCAACATGGTTTTCTGTGGAGGACTTTACAAATAGCTGTGAAAAGAAGAAAAGAGAAAGGCAAAGGAGAAAAGGAAAGATATACCCATTTGAATGCAGAGTTCCAAAGAATAGCAAGGAGAGATACGAACGTCTTCCTCAGTGATCAATGCAAAGAAATAGAGGGAAACAATAGAATGGGAAAGACTAGAGATCTCTCCAAGGAAATCAGAGATACTGAAGGAGGAAACAGACAGAACAAGTTCCATCTTTAAAGCAGGACTCCATCTTGAGCCGGACTGTGGAATTTGAGCTATATGCCCTGTATCTATGGAAATGGCATACACTGGAAAACCAGAGCCCCAGATGGAAGAGCCCCAGGGCTGGTACTTAGACTCTCTGTCGCCTAAAAAAATACCCTAATTATCTGTGTAACCAAATAGAATCATAAATTCTATTACGCTTATTGGGGTATGACCACAGGCCTATTGATAATTGCCCACTGTTAACTACCTGGCTTAAGGCATACGAATCACAGGTTAACTTTGATTGTATCTTTCTTTTCCTTTGTTCAGACTAGTTTCAGAGAATTTGGGGAGGTAGGTTTGAGTACACTTAGTGTATATAAGGTTTTCACAAAAACTGGTCAGGGTCCTTGGCTAAGAGGAGACTCTGCCTTGGGCCTGCCGGTATAATAAACTGCACTCTGCTATCTGCATTGTCCTTCTAAGCGAGTTTGTTTCCCAGAACGCAAAAATACAACAATACCAAGAGAACATTTCGTGCAAACATGGGCACAATAAAGGACAGAAATGGTATGGACCTAACAGAAGCAGAAGATATTAAGAACAGGTGGCAAGAATACACAGAAGAAATATATATAAAAGTTCTTCATGACCCAGATAAGCACAATGGTGTGATCACTCACCTAGAGCCAGACATCCTGGAACGCAAAGTCAACTGGGCCTTAGGAAGCATCACTGCGAACAAAGCTAGAGGAGGTGATGGAATTCCAGCTGATCCGTTTCAAATCCTAAAAGATGATGCTGTGAAAGTACTGCACTCAATATGCCAGCAAGTGTGGAATACTCAGCAGTGGCCATAGGACTGGAAAAGTTCAGTTTTCTTTCCAATCCCAAAGAAAGGCAATGCCAAAGAATGCTCAAACTACTGCACAATTGCACTCATCTCACAAGCTAGCAAAGTAATGCTCAAAACTCTCCAAGCCAGGCATCAACAGTACATGAACTCTGAATTTCCAGATGTTCAAGCTGGTTTTAGAAAAGGCACAGGAACCAGAGATCAAATTGCCAACATCCACTGGATCATCGAAAAAGCAAGAGAGTTCCAGAAAAATATCTTCTTCTGCTATATTGACTGTGCCAAAGCCTTTGACTGTGTGGATCACAACAAACTGTGGAAAATTCTGAAAGAGAAGGGAATACCAGACCACCTGACCTGCCTCCTGTGAAATCTGTATGCAGGTCAGGAAGCAACAGTTAGAACTGGACATGGAACAACAGATTGGTTCCAAATTGGGAAAGGAGTAAGTCAAGGCTGTATATCGTCACCCTACTTATTTAACTACTATGCAGAGTACATCATTAGAAAGGCTGGGCTGGAGGAAGCACAAGCTGGAATCAAGATTGCCCGGAGAAATATCAAGAACCTCAGATATGTAGATGACATCACCCTTATGGCAGAAAGAGAAGAGGAACAAAAGAGCTTCTTGATGAAAGTGGAAGAGGAGAGTGGAAAAGTTTGCTTAAACTTAGCATTCAGAAAACTAAGACTGTGGCATCTGATCCCATCACTTCATGGCAAATAGATGGGGAAACTGTGGAAACAGTGAGAGACTTTATTTCTTGTGCTCCAAAATCACTGCAGATGATGACTGCAGGCATAAAATTAAAAGATGCTTACTCCTTGGAAGAAAAGTTATGACCAACCTAGACAGTATATTAAAAAGCAGAGTCATTACTTTGCCAGGAAAGATCTGTCTAGCCAAATCTATGGTTATTCCAGTAGTCATGTATGGATGTGAGAATTGGATTATAAAGAAAGCTGAGAACTGAAGAATTGATGCTTTTAAACTGTGGTACTGGAGAAGACTCTTGAGTCCCTTGGAAAGCAAGGAGATCCAATTAGTCCATCCTAAAGAAATCAGTCCTGAATATTCATTGGAAGGACTGATGCTGAAGCTGAAACTCCAACACTTTGGCCACCTGATGTGAAGGACTGACTCATTGAAAAGACCCTGATGCTGGCAAAGATTTAAGGTGGGAGGAGAAGGGGACAACACAGGTGGGATGAGATGGTTGGATGGCATCATGGACTCAATGGACTTGTGTAAACTCCAGGGGAGTTGGTGATGGACAAGGAGGTGTTGTAGCCACATATTCCGGGAAACAAACTCATTCAGAAGGACAGTGCAGATAGTGGAGTGCAGTTTATTACACTGGCAGGCCCAAGGCAGAGTCTCCTCTTAGCCAAGGACTCTGACCAGTTTTTGTGAAAACCTTATATACCCTAAGTGTATGTGCTCAAACCCACCTCTCCAAATTCCTTGAAACTAGTCTGGACAAGGTAAAAGAGAGATACAATCAAGGTTAACCCATGATTCATGTGTCACAAGACTAGATAAACAGTGGATATTTATCAATAGGCCTGTGGTCATATCCTGATAAACATAATGGAATTTACCATTTTGTTCTGTTACAGAGATAATTAGCATATTCTTTTAGGCAACAGAGAGTCCAAGTACAAGTCCTGAGGCTTTTTTATCTGGGAGTTTGGTTTTCCATTGGTATACCATTTCTGTAGACACCAGGCACAAAGCTTAGAGTCCATTGGGAGGGTGACCATGCATGTAGCCTAATGTTCTCAGCCTGGCCTAAGATATGGAGTCCAGCTCTATCTGTTTCTTCCTTCACCTGTATCAGTTTATATTCCCACCAATAGTGCAAAAAGGTTGCTCTTTCTCCACGCCCTTTCGAGCATTTATTGTTTGTAGATTTCTTCATGATTACCATTCTGACTGGTGTGAGTTGAAACCTCATTGTAGTTTTGGTTTGCATTTCTCTAATAATAAGTGATGTTGAGCATTTTTTTCCCCATGTATTTATTAGCCATCTGTGAGTCTTCTTTGGAGAAATGTCTGTTTAGGTCATCTGCCCACTTTTTGCATTGGAGAAGGAAATGGCAACCCACTCCATTGTTCTTGCCTGGAGAATCCCAGGGATGGGGGAGCCTGGTGGGCTTCTGTCTATGGGGTCACACAGAGTCGGACACGACTGAAGTGACTTAGCAGCAGCAGCCCACTTTTTGAGTGGGTTGTTTGTTTTTCTGATTTGAGCTGCCTGAACTGATTGTCTGTTTTGGAGATTAATCTTTTGTCAGGAAGGCCAGGGGAGTGGAGATGGGAAGCAAAATGCTACAGATGCCCCAAAACCCACCTTAAATTTGTGGCAGAGGACTGATGACCATGAAAGTGACCTTTGCTTCCTGCTCAGTTCAGTCAGTAATTTGGAAATGCACCATCAGTGCCTCCCTTAGGTAACATAGAAACCCAGGGCCTCCAAGCTCATTTAATGAGAGAAGAGTGCAGGGATACAGGACCAGGAAACAGGCCCAAAGGGATTGATTCCCACCCTGTATCCTGGACCAACATTTCCAAGGGAGGCCATTTCAGCTGAGGCTAAGTCCTTCTGAACACAGGGGTAGAATAGAGTAGAGAAGTGGGGTCATGGGTGAGGAAACCAAGCAGCCTCCCCCAGGAGAGGCCTTAGCTTAGCGTTGGCTCCAGAGACAGTGAGGTCAGTCATTGCAGTGTCTTCTTTGAGCAGCCATTCTGATTAATATCTACTTCCTCTAGATTCCCACTGCTTTCATTTTTCTCCCATTCCCCAGCAAGAGTAAATGAAAGTCTGAGCATTGGTACCCATCCACCCAGTCAGACAAATGCTGCAGAGCTAGATGGGCCTCCTACTTGGGGAACTGCGAGACAGAAGCAGCTTCTTATACTTCTCCACAGGCGTGAGAACAGGAAAGCTATCTTCTTGTTTCATAGAAACTATCCAAGGACCGTATTGATGTTCTTTCTGCATTTATTGCATTTCCAGAGAAGACCTCCGGAAGAACTGAAAGAACAGAATAAGCCTGACACATACCTTGGTCAGATACCTCAGACTTCTTACTCGACTTAGCAAAAAAACTGACTATTGCTAGAAAGTGCCTATCTTCCTTCTCCATTTCTACTGGAACTTCCTTGACTCAGACTATCTCCAGGATAGACAGTGTGGTCAGGAAGCTGACTTCCCACAGTAAGTGTATTGTCTCACTTTCAGGAAAGTGTGCAGCTTCTAGGAATGCTGAGTTGAGAAATGGAGCCCAGTGCACACATATGAACTTCAGCTACTCTGACTTCCAAGTTCTATGGTACTTTGGTCGGTACCCCATCCCAAACTCCTATATTCTTGGTTTTCTAAACATGAGGAGGAATCAGTGAATCTTACAGTCTGCTGTAAGATTCTAAGTTATATCCCAGACCAGAGTATCTGCTTCCTGGTGGAAGCTTCAGGACCTGTTTTTAAACTCCATAGACTTTGCTGACCTTTGATAAAAGTGTTGGCACATACATTACAATAAATGCCTGCAAAGGAACATTTAAGAGTAGATGAAAGGTCTGTGATAAGCTGTAATGCCTTTTATCATCAAAATTCTGTGGACCTTGTAGAGGTTGATGGAAATTAGTGAAATGTCAGAATATAGGACACAATAGAGGAAAGTGATTTTTAGAAATATGCTTCACTGTGTTCAAAACTGGATTTATCTACCCAGTTCCCATGCTGAGTGACACAGATTTCTGTCATTCTCAGGTGGCTGTCTCTCTATTTTCTCCCTGAAATTGGGTACAGCACTCCAAGAGCCATTTCCAGATCAAGAGCTCTTCTTCTCCTTCTAGTTGGCCATTCAATCCAGTGTGGATACCCTGGCCCTGTCAAAGGGAGAATGGGGATCTGAGTTTAAGCAAAAGTGAGAAGGTAGGATTAATAACACAAGTATATGGAGAAGTATATTGAGGTGTGTTATTAAAATCACATTTCTGTGCCTGTTTCAGAAAATCAATCAAAAAAGACTTATGCAGATCACTGACAGGGTATGTAAATTATTGATTAAACATTCTACTTAAAACATGCTGCTACTGCTAAGTCACTTCCATCTTGTCCGACTCTGTGCGACCCCATAGATGGCAGCCTACCAGGCTTCCTTGTCCCTGGGATTCTCCAGGCAAGAACACTGGAGTAGGTTGCCATTTCCTTCTCCAACTTAAAACATAGGTACCAGAAAAAATCAGGAGCATGTGGATTAGAATATTTCTTTATTGTTGTGAAAGAGATGATTTGACTTTCTAGGGAGATACACGTTCAGGTTTGATGTACTGAATAACCCTCATGTAGTAATCTCTTAATGTTTAGCTCTTATAGTGATGTTTATTTTCCAATTAGATAGGTTCTTATACTAATGTTTATTCTCCAATTAGGTGGGTTCTTTGTTTGTCAAGATACAATTTAAAAAGTCAGAAACTGAGAGATTAAGAGAAAAAAATCAGTTACCAGTGGGAAAATCATCATCTCACTGGATTCATGTTGGCCATCCTATGGGAATTCTGATGGTATAAAACTATGAGACTATCATAACAAAAATTCACCAAGGATCCATTTGTTTCCAGGCAACTAAAGAAACAACACAGAATGGAGCTTTGGAACTCCACCCTGGGAAGTGGCTTCATATTGATGGGGATTCTGAATGACAGTGGGTCTCCTGAGCTGCTCTGTGCCACAATCTCAGTCCTGTACATGCTGGCCCTCACCAGCAATGGTCTGCTGCTTCTGGTCATCATGATGGATGCCCGGCTCCATGTGCCCATGTACCTCCTGCTCGGGCAGCTCTCTCTCATGGACCTCCTCTTCACATCTGTTGTCACTCCCAAGGCCTTCGTGGATTATCTGCTCAGTGAAAACACCATCTCCTTTGTGGGCTGTGCCCTTCAGGTGTTCCTAGTACTGACCCTGGGTGGTGCAGAGGACCTCCTACTGGCCTTCATGGCCTATGACAGGTATGTGGCCATTTGTCATCCTCTGAACTACACGGTCCTCATGAGGCCAAGGGTTTGCTGGCTCATGGTGGCCACACCCTGGATTTTGGCTTCCCTTAGTGCCATAGTATATACTGTGTACACTATGCACTATCCCTTTTGCAAAGCCCGTGAGATCAGCCACCTGCTCTGTGAGATTCCACCTCTGTTGAAGTTGGCCTGTGCAGATACTTCCATATATCAACTCATGGTGTATGTGCTGGGTGTGACCTTTCTGATTCCCTCTTTTGTTGCTATACTTGTCTCCTATTCAGTAATCCTACTTACTGTGCTCCACATGCCCTCAAATGAAGGGAGGCGGAAAGCCCTGGTCACCTGCTCTTCCCACCTGACTGTGGTCGGGATGTTCTACGGAGCTGCCACATTCATGTATGTTCTGCCCAGTTCCCTCCACAGCCCCAAGCAGGACAACATCATCTCTGTCTTCTACACGATTGTCACCCCAGCCCTGAACCCCCTCATCTACAGCCTGAGGAATAAAGAGGTTATGGGGGCCTTGAGAAGGGTCCTACAAAAATACATGCTGCAGACACACTCCTGACACAGTTACAAAATAGACATGGTAGGGGACTAAGTTTCAATCAATATCATGTATCAGTGATCAATAGCCATAGATTTAGTCTGAGCAAACTCCAATAGCCTCTTAAAATCAGAGTAAGACTTCTCTTGTTTGAACAAGATTCTTAGACTGTTGCAGGAATACGAATACTCAGAAGATACACTGGACTTCTTGTCTGTTATGTAGCTGTTGTTCAGATAATTATTTGGAAAGAAGAATCAGTTTGTGTCTATGCATCTACTTCAGTTTCAAGGGACAGTTTTTCTTGAGATAATGGAAAAATCCAAATGGGAAAATTTAATAGTGACTTAATTTAAAATTAAAAGAAACCAATAAAACTGAATGTAGAATTCCTCAATTTGAAATTAGTGTTAGAAATATAGCCATAGATACATCTATTGTTATATTGCTTGAATTTACTAAATATGTAGTTTATTATAGATACAGAAAAGTTTCAAAACATCAAGACAATTGTGAAGTGAGTATATGTATATCTCTGTGTCAACATGAAAGGAGGGATATATATATATATATATATATATAAATTCTCTCTCTCTCTCTATTTTCTAGCTACCTTAAATATGCCTTATTTCTGTGATTTGAATATCAGTGTGTGAATATTTTGGACAAATCTGGTAACTTCAGTCTATTCAGTTAAGAGGTGACAAAGTACTCCTGCTCACATCATTAGAATTATTTTTGTGGATAGGGCTTTGTAAAGATTCAGAAATGTTTTTTTACAGAACTATTGTAAATTACTTAATCTATTAAGATCAACCATAATGCAAAGGCAAAAGCTAATCTATGAAACTATAATCCAAGTTCATTATAAAAACAGAAAATTTAGAAAGAAGCAAAAATCCCCTATAAAGTTTCAGCTCAGTTCAGTCGCTCAGTCGTGTCTGACTTTGTGACCCCATGGACTGCACCACATCAGGCCTCCCTGTCCATCACCAACTCCTGGAGTTTACTCAAACTCATGTCCATTAAGTTGGTGATGCCATCCAACCATCTCATCCTCTGTCGTCCCCTTCTCCTCCTGCCATCAGTGTTTCCCAGCATCGTGTGTCTTTTCAAATGAGTCAGTTCATCAGGTGGCTAAGGTATTGGAGCTTCAGCTTCAGCATCAGTCCTTCCAATGAATATTCAGGACTGATTTTCTTTAGGATGGACTGGTTGGATCCCCTTGCAGTCCAAGGGACTCTCAAGTTTGGCATTCACTTTTTTGGGTTATTTATGCATGCAATTTACCGAATAGTTCTGTACATGTTGGTTAAGCTCTTGCTTTATTGTTATTTAAAATTTAGTGAAGCTTCTTCCTTGTGAAGAGGAAACACTATAGTGTAGGGGTGGAGAGAAGAGGAGGAGGAAGGGAGGGGTTCAGAGTGCCGAGTATAATCTCTGCCATCACTTTATCATCTGTGAACATTAAATTGAACCATTTGTGTCTCAGTTTGCTCATCTGAAAAGTGATTATAATAATAGGACTTATGATAACCTCATGATGTTTTGTAGGGACTTGAATAAGATAATTACAAACTTAGACCAGAGCTTGGCAAATAGTGCTTAATATATGCTAGCTGTTACATAAATAACTAGTAAATAGTCTTAATAAATGATCAATATAAATGACTATGTAGTATCATCATTTGAATCCTATAATATGTATTTAGGGATTTGCTTACACTTAATTTTGTTCCCCCAAATTTTCTTACAATGAATGTATGATTTTATGGTAGATCAAATTTCTAGAAGTGAAATTACTGGATATAGGCAAAAATATTTTGTAATTCTTGTTACAAAGAGCCAGAGCTGACTGCTTATGAGAAAGTTAGAAACTGTTTGCATACTGGGTAGCATTACGTGGGAGTGCCTGCCTCACTGTATTCTTTCTAGGGCTGTCTCATCATATGAACTCTTTGCTAAATTATTAAACATATCAATGAAAATGTAACAGATGTTTTCATTTATATTACTTACTTGATTTTATTTTAACTCTTTATTTTAGCTCTTTTTTCTTGAGTAAGCTCTTTTATTTTATTTTATTTTATTAAAAATTTTTATTTTTACTTTATTTTACTTTACAATACTATATTGGTTTTTGCCATACATTGACATGAATCCATCACGGGTGTACATGCGTTCCCAAACATGAACCCCCCTCCCACCTCCCTCCGCATAACATCTCTCTGGGTCATCCCCGTGCACCAGCCCCAAGGATCCTGTATCCTGCATCGGACATAGACTGGCGATTCGTTTCTTACATGATAGTATACATGTTTCAATGCCATTCTCCCAAATCATCCTACCCTCTCCTTCTCCCNGATTGTGCCATTACAATTCCCATTTTTTGTTCTGAGAAATTTGCATATTTCTCTTAGATTTGTTTAATAATCTCACAAGTGACTTTAGCTTTAATTTCTCTGCAATTATTTTGGTACATGATGGATGGTGAAACTTTAAGTTAATATGTTTCTAAATAGCTGATTTTACTTTTAGCTTCCTTAATAACTTTTTCCTATCATGGATCTTCTCATTATTATTTACAACCCCTTGACTATAAACTGTCTTTTTAGAAGTAGAGCAGTAGGGAGTATTTCTGGGTATGTTCTTTAGGTTCTGTGTTTTGTAAGGGGTATCCTTTCCCATATTTCCTCATATTTCTTAAAGTTTTATCATCTGTTTATTCCTTCTGATGAACTTTTGAGTCATCTGCTAAATGTCTAAAAAATCCTATTTAGTATATTAATTGCAATTGTATGTAACTCATACACTGATTTGGAAATAATGTCTTTTTGCAATCAGTTCAGTTCAGTTCACTTCAGTTGCTCAGTCGTGTCCGACTCTCTGCACCCCCATGAATCGCAGCATGCCAGGCCTCCCTGTCCATCACCAACTCCTGGAGTTTACTCAAACTCATGTCCATCAAGCCAGTGATGCCATCCAGCCATCTCATCCTCTGTTGTCCCCTTTTCCTCCTGACCCCAATCCCTCCCAGCATCAGAGTCTTTTCCAATGAGTCAACTCTTTGCATGAGGTGGCCAAAGTACTGGAGTTTTAGCTTTAGCTCAGTCTTTCCAAAGAACACCCAGGGCTGATCTCCTTCAGAATGGACTGGTTGGATCTCCTTGCAGTCCAAGGGACTCTCAAGAGTCTTCTCCAACACCACAGTTCAAAAACATGAATTCTTCGGCACTCAGCTTTCTTCACAGTCCAACTCTCACATCCATACATGACCATTGGAAAAACCGTAGCCATACTCAGTCTTAAATTCCAGGGACATAGTATCCTATTGCCACACCCTAATAAATCTGTTATTCTTTTAAAAAAATGCCCTTGACTCTTAGCTTATCACTTTGCATCATTGAGAAAAGAGAAGGTGTCATATAGGACTCCCTCATCTTCCAATACCACATTTACCAGCCCATCTGCACATAGTGTTTTTTCTTTCAAAAGAGTCCATTATATTCTCTAGGTCCATCAACATTGCTATATAAATGGTAGAATTGCTTTTTTATGACTAATATTCCATTGTCAAGTGAAAAAGAGGCCATCAGCGGGCAGATCCTCCATTAGTACTCTTCAGCCAGGCTCTCTCACTTCTCAAAGATATTGGTCTTGGAATTTCCTGCTTCCCTCTATATCATCTCCCTCCTTACAAGAACATTTACTACAGGTTAAACACATGCTCCAGTATCTCCCATCTTAAAGAAGCCCCCCCTTCCATTTCTCAGAGCATTTCTCAGAACAAATAGTCTTGAAAGACTTAAATGTACCTATAGTTTCTGATCCTTTTCTACCATTCATGATTTATGCCACCATAATCAGGCTGCTCTCACTCAATCCCTCAGCACTAGAGTAGTGCTTGTCAAACAGTGACAGAGGTGTTTGACTCATCTGTCTGACAAAGAAATGACTGTTTATATTTTATAAAATGTGAATTTTAATACCATTACTAATGATTACCAATGAGCCTAAAGGGGCATGGAGGTTAACAGCTACATTCCACAGAAGATACAATAAATCATTATAATCTACATATCTCAGAAAGACTTTAAACAAAGAAGACCCTGGTGGGCTGCAGTCCCTGGGGTCGCTAGGAGTCAGACACAACTGAGCGACTTCACTCTCAATTTTCACTTTCATGCATTGGAGAAGGAAATGGCAACCCTCTCCAGTGTTCTTGCATGGAGAATCCCAGGGATGGGGAAGCCTGGTGGGCGGACACGACAGAAGGGATTCAGCAGCAGCAGCAAGAATATTTCCAGAATTGCTAAATAGTCAGGATTTAACTCATTAATTTTCGGTTCCCAACTCTGTATGTGTGTGTGTATGTGTGTGTGTCCTGAAATGACTTTCTGTCTTGAATTGCACATCCTTGTTTACTTGCTTAAATGACCCTGCTCATTACCCCAAACTCTTCTTTTTTCTTCAAGTGCTAATACCAGGATGATTGCTTTACAATGTTGTGTTGATTTCTGCCATACATCAGCATTAGTCAGCCATAGATTTACATATGTCCCCTCCCTCTTGCCACCTGCCACCCCATCCCATCCCTCTAGGTTGTCACAGAACACTGGACTGAACTCCCTGTCTCATACAACAAATTCCCACTGGCTGTCTATTTTACCTGTGGTTATGTATGTTTCAATACTACTGTCTCAATTCATCCTACCCTCTCCTTCCCCTGCTGTGCTCTATGTCTATATCTCTATTGAAGTGAAGTCGCTCAGTTGTGTCCGACTCTGCAACCCTGTGGACTGTAGCCCACCAGGCTCCTCCGTCTATGGGATTCTCCAGGCAAGAATACTGGAGTGAGTTGCCATTTCCTTCTCCAAGGGATCTTCCCAATCCAGAGATCAAACCCAGGTCTCCCTCATTGCAGGCAGACACTTTAACCTCTGAGCCACCAGGGAAGCCCTATATCTCTATTACTGCCCTACAAATATTAATAGGTTCATCGGTACCATTTTTCTAGATACAATATATATGTGTTCATATACAACATTTGTTTTTCTATTTCTGACTTACTTCACTCTGTACAGCAGGCTCTAGGTTCTTCTGTCTCACTAAAACTGACTCAAATTCTTGTGTATGACTAATATTTCATTGTATTAGTATATATGTACTACACCTTCTTTATCCATTCATCTGTCAATGGACATGTAGTTTGCTTCCATGTCCTGGCAGTTGTGAATACTATTGCAATGAACAAAAATTTTGAACACTTCATGTATCTTTTGCCATCCTTGCACAGGGGCCACACTAATCTTTTTTGTATTGTTCCAATTTCAGTATATGTGCTGCCAAAGTAAGCATTTTTCTTCACTTTTAATCAGAATTTAAAGACTCTATATTTTATCGTTTAACAGAATGAAAAATGAGAATAAAACTGGAAATGAAAATGGATTAGTCACAATGGAAAACAGTTCCTTATCAACTTAATACACTTCTCATAACTGAGTGAGCTCGCTATAAGGTACCTACCCAAGTGAATAGCAACTTATGTTTACTCAAAAACCTATATGTGAATATTCAGAATGACTTTTTCCACAAACAACATAAACTGGAAACAACACGAATGTCCTTTAACTGGTGAATGGATAAACAAATTATGATACACCCACACAACTGAACACTGCTCAAAAAAAAAAATGGTAACAGACTACTAATAACAGAATTTGGATGAATCTCATGTTAAGTGAAAGGAGCTAGATTCAAAATATCTGAAACCATTCATATAACATGCAGGAAAACACGAAAATAGGAGCAACAACAGTAAACAGATCAGAGAATTGGCAAGAGTTTGGGTGAGATTGAGATATGAATACCAAAGAGCAACAGAGAATTTGGGGAGTCAATACAACCTCTCTATCTTGATTTTGGAGATGGTTATATGGAGAAGGAAATGGCAACCCACTCCAGTGTTCTTGCCTCGAGAATCCTAGGGACGGGGGAGCCTGGTGGGCTGCCACCTCTGGGGTCGAACAGAGTCGGACACGACTGAAGCGACTTAGCAGCAACAGCAGCAGCATATACTATATATATTTGTCAAAACCTGCAAAATAGGTACTAAAAATGGTGAACTTTCTTGTATGAAAATTGTACCTTAATAAAAATGAAAAAATGTGGGAAATAATAATTGGAGATAAATATATATGAAGCTTTTAATATTCTATTTCGACAGCCTTCTTTAAGTACTAATAGAAAAATTCCCCTGCCATCTTTTGATTTTTGTCAAGAATTTCAATTGCTATTTTGAAATACAAATATATTTATTATTGGTCAGTTAAAATTAGCAACACATATATTGAGTCAATTTCTGCATTCACTATTGCTTCCTGTATTATAAGCATCCCTAGGCATCACACTTTTTCTTGCTGAAATTATTTTATTGGGGCATCTTTGGTGGTAAAGTCTTGTGCTTCTGTTTGTAGTTTGTTTTCACTCTCTAGTGATACTTTATCTATGCATAGAGAGAACTCTAAGTGGGGGCAGTTATGTTCCCTCATTGCTTTTGAAAGTGTTTCTTTCTTGTCTGATTACTGTCAGTGAAAACTCCACTATCTTCTGTCTGTATCTGTCTTTGTCAGTGGGAAATCTGTTATTTTTCTCTGAGAGCATTTAAAAGATTTTCATTAACACTAACATTCTCCAACTTCAGTACTGTCTTTATTTCTTCTTGTTGTTCCTGCCCAGTATTCACAGATTTTCATACTTTCTCTTCAAATGCTACTAGTGGCAGACAATAATAACACCAAACACACATACTTATGTAGAGGATACAACAGATTGCCAGAGGTGGCTCAGATGGTAAAGAATGCGTCTGCAATGCAGGAGACCTGGGTTTGAATCCTAGGTTGGGAAGACCCCCTGGAGAAGGGAACAGCTACCTTCTCTAATATTCTGGCCTGGAGAATTCTGGCTTGGATTGCAATTCTCCCAGGCCTGGGTCACAGAGAGTTGGACACGACTGAGTGACTTTCACACAAAGGTCAATGAAGGGAAGACCTGGTAATTACAGACTTCACAGAGCATAGTCATATTGATTTAAATAGTCCAGTCTAAGAGAATGATAAGAGAGGCCAGGGTTATGGAGGTGAGAAGCAACAATTCACAGATGCCCTAAAACCCACCTTAAATCTGGGGTAGAGGGCTGGCTGACCATGAAAGGGAGTTTTGCTTCCTGCTCAGTTCTGTCAGCAATTTGGAAACAGGCCATCAGTGCCTCCCTTAGGTGACATAGAAACCCAGGGCCTCCAAGCTCATTTAGTGAAAGAAGAGTGCAGGGATACAGGATCAGGAAACAGGCCCAAAGGGATTCATTACCATCCTATTTCTACGACCAGCTTTTCTAGGGGAGACCATTTCCGCTGAGAGGTTAGGCTACATCCCTCTAAACACAGGGGTAGAATAGAGGCCGTGGGGTTATGGGATGAGGAAACTGGGCAGCCTCCCCCAGGACAGGCCCTGGCTCAGTGTTGGCCCCAGGGACAGTGAGGTCAGTCATTGCTGGATCTCCTTTGAGCAGCCTTTCTAATATCTACTTCCTCCAGATTCCCACTGCTTTCATTTTTTTCTCCCAGACCCCAGCAAGAGTAGAATCAGTACCCATGAACTTTGACAAATGCACCATAGCTAGATGAGCCTCTTACTTGAGGAGCTGTGTGACAGAAGCACACAGCTTCTGAATTAGAAGTTTCTCCTAATTCTCTACAGGCTTGAGAAGAGGTAAGCCATATTCTTGTTCCATAGAAACTTCCAAGGCTCAAGGACTCAGTTAGCTCTTTATCTGTAAGTGCCACATTTCCAGAGCACATCTGCAGAGGAACTGAAGGAACAGGAGTCCTATACTTCTCTTGGTCAGACTCCTCAGACTTCTAACCCAACTTAGCAAAAATTTTACAAATTGAATACTGCTGGAAAGGTCTTATCTTCCTTCCCTTCATAAGAAGTTTATTTTATTATTTATTTTATTTATTCAACTCTTTTGACTGCACTGTGCAGCATGTGGGATCTTGGTTCCCAGACCAGGGCTTGAACCCTTGCTCCCTGCAGCAGTAGTGCAGTCTTAACCACTGGACCACCAGGGAAGTCCCCTTCCTTCTCCTTTTCTACTGGATCTTCCTCGACCCTCAAACAATCCCCTGGGTAGTCTGTGTGGTCAAGCAGCTGGGTTTCTCAACCACCTGAGGTAAGAATATTGTCTCACTCTCAGGGATGTGTGCAGCCTCTTAAAAGATGAAGCCCAGTGCAGACCTGAGAACTTCAGCTACTCTGTCTTCTAGGATCTCTGGTGCTTGGGCTCTAGACCTCATCCCAACTCCCTTTATTCTTGGCTTTCTAAACATGAAGAGGAATCAGTGAGGACTGATGGAAAATTCTATGCTACATCCCAGGCCAGGGTATCTACTTCCTGGTGAAAGCATCAGGACCTGTCCTCAGATCCCATGTACTTTTTCTGCCTTCTGATAAATGTATTTACACTTAGATTATAATAACTGCCTCCAAAAGAACTTTAAAAAGCACCTGATAGGTCTATCACATGCTATAACACCTTTTTACTATTAAAATCCTGTAAACCCCATAGGGACTAATAGAAACCAGTAAATGTCAAATCTGTGACACAGTAAAGGGAAATGATTTAGAGAAATATGTTTCACTTACAGATTCCTATGTTCAGAGTAGGATTTATCTGCCCAGTTCCCAAGATGCATGAGGCTGATTTCTGTCAACCTCAGATCCCTGTCTCTTTGATTTTCTCCCT
Source organism: Redunca redunca (assembly GCA_006410935.1). Taxonomy (NCBI): domain Eukaryota; kingdom Metazoa; phylum Chordata; class Mammalia; order Artiodactyla; family Bovidae; genus Redunca; species Redunca redunca. Next base: position 87,121 of record SJYQ01000319.1, read on the forward strand.
GAGATTGGGTACCACACCCCAAGAGCAGCTTCCAGAACAGGAACTCATCTTCCTCCTCTTTGTGGCTCCTCAGTGGTGTGTGGATACCCTGGCCCTGCAGGAGGGAGAATGGGGATCTGGATAAGGTGCAAGAGAGAAAAGTTAGGATTATTGAGCCTGATTACAGTATACAACACAAACTCTTTTGCTTCCGACATCTTTTACCACTTCTGCCCAAAACAATCTGAATTTCTTGAGTAGGTCCTTATTTTTTATCATATTTCTCAGTAGTCTCAGGCTGACATTTTATCATAACCTGTTTAAAAAAAAAACAAAACTCCTTTTTTTTTTTTGCATTGATCCTAAAGGTTTAGCTTTAATAGTGACAGTACTTCAAACTTAACAATCTCTAGTCTCAGACAGTCTATAATCCCTTCCCTCTTAGGTTCATAGAGAGTGAAAGCCTGGTCCAGTGAACTAAGTTGGACATACTTTATCTCTTCTAACGAGGCTGTGACTACAGTTTTGAATGCTGTAAGCAAAGTGAACATAAGTTATTTGAGGAGGTATATTGAGGTGCTTTATTGAAATCACATTTCTGTACCTGTTTTAGTATTACATTTTCAAAATAGGCCTATGCAGAACAGACTGGGTATGTAAATCTTTTGATTAAACATTATACTTAAAACCTAAGTACCAGAAAAATCAGAAGCATGGATGTCAGAATATTGCTTTATTGTTATGAGAGAGGTGATTTGATCTTTCTGGGGAGATACATATTTAGGGTTTAGATCCTGAATAATATTCTCATCTAGTGACCTCTTACTGTTTAGCTATTACTGTGATGCTGATTCTCCCAACTAGATGGGTTCTTTTTAGCAAGATATAAACAGTCACAAATTGAGAGATCAAGAGGAAAAATCAGTTACCATTGGATTGGCCATCCTACAGGGCCTCTGATGTTACAAAACTATGGAGCCAACATAACAAAAATTCACCAAGAATCTACTTTGTTCTAGGCAACTAAAGAAACAATACAGAATGGAGCTTTGGAACTCCACCCTGGGAAGTGGCTTCATATTGATGGGGATTCTGAATAATATTGGGTTTCTCTGGCTGCTCTGTGCCACAATCTCAGTCCTGTACATGCTGGCCCTCACCAGCAATGTTCTGCTGCTCCTGGTTATCACAATGGATGCCTGGCTCCACGTGCCCATGTACCTCCTGCTCAGGCAGCTCTCTCTCATGGACCTCCTTTTCACGTCTGTTGTCACTCCCAAGGCCATTGTGGATTTTCTGCTCAGTGAAAACACCATCTCCTTTGGGGGCTGTGCCTTTCAGATGTTCCTGGCACTGACAGTGGGTGGTGCAGAGGACCTCCTACTGGCCTTCATGGCCTATGACAGGTATGTGGCCATTTGTCATCCTCTGAACTACATGGTCCTTATGAGGCCAAGGGTCTGCTGGCTCATGATGGCCACACCCTGGGTCCTGGCTTCCTTGAATGCATTATGTCATACCCTGTATACCATGCACTTCCCTTTCTGCATGTCCCGGAAAATCAACCACCTACTCTGTGAGATTCCACCTCTATTGAAGTTGGCCTGTGAAGACGCCTCTAGATATGAACTCATGTTGTACGTGACTGGTGTGATCTTCCTGATTCCACCTCTTGTTGCTATTCTTGCCTCCTACACACTAATCCTACTTACTGTGCTCCACATGACCTCAAATGAAGGGAGGCGGAAAGCCCTGGTCACCTGCTCTTCCCACCTGACTGTGGTCGGGATGTTCTATGGAGCTGCCACATTCATGTATGTTCTGCCCAGTTCCCTCCACAGCCCCATGCAAGACAACATCATCTCTGTCTTCTACACAATTGTCACCCCAGCCCTGAACCCCCTCATCTACAGCCTGAGGAATAAAGAGGTTATGGGGGCCTTGAGAAGGGTCCTACGAAAATATATGCTATGAACACACTTCACCATCTTGGGAGAGCTTATAGCTTGACACCAAAATTCATTGCTCCTCAAAGTCAGAAGTTTTCTGCTAAAAATGAAATACTCATGGCAAAAGCACCATAGTGGAGAGTATATCTTCTAATAGAAAAATGAAGAATGTAGCTTTACTTGTCAAATGCTATTTTAAATTGTCTTTCTGTGAAGTAATTTATGAGATATGTATCAGACTGTATTTATGTAATTATTCACTTATTTATTTTTATTGAATTATAGTTGGTTTACAATGTTGTATTGATTTTCTCTATATAGCAAAGTGACTCAGTTATACATATATTCATTCATATTATACATATATATATATTCATTTTTATATTCTTTTCCATTATGGCTTATTTTAGGATATTGAATATAACTTCCTCTGCTATACAGTAAGACCTTGTTTATTCATTCTGTAAATGGATTGATTTGCTAACCCCAAACCCCTAGTCTATCCCTCCTCCTCCTTCCCTCTTCCTTGGCAACCAGAAGTCTGTTGTCTATGTCGGTGAGTCTGTTTCTATTTTGTAAGTAGGTTCTTTGATGTTATAGTGTAAACTCCACGTATATGTGATATTCTATGGTCTTCTTCTTTCTCTTTCTGACTTACTTCACTAGGTATGATGATCTCTGTCTCCATCTGTGTTCCTGTTGAGAGCTTGTGCTTGGCTGCTCAGTCATATCCAACTCTTTGGGACACTTTGGACTGTAGCCCACCAGGCTCCTCTGGCTGTGGTAACTTTCAGGCAAGAACACTGGAGTGGGTTACCACCTCCCTTCTCCAGGGGATCTTCCTGACCCAATGATTGAACGCCTGTCTCCAAAAGTGAAAGTGTTAGTTACTCAGTCACATTCAACTCTGTGACGCCATGAACTATGTAGTTCAACCAGGCTCCTCTCTCCATAGAATTCTCCAGGCAAGAATAATGGAGTGGGTGCAGTTCAGTTCACTTCATTTCTGTCACTCAGTCGTGTCCGGGTCTTTGTGACCCCATGAATCGCAGCACGCCAGGCCTCCCTGTCCATCACCAACTCCAAGAGTTCACTCAGACTCACGTCCATCAAGTCGGTGATGCCGTCCAGCCATCACATTCTCTGTCATCCCCTTCTCCTCGTGTCCCCAATCCCTCCCAGCATCAGAGTCTTTTCCATTGAGTCAACTCTTCGCATGAGGAGGCCAAAGTATTGGAGTTACAGCTTCAGCATCAGTCCTTCCAAAGAACACCCAGGACTGATCTCCTTTAGAATGGACTGGTTGGATCTCCTTGCAGTCCAAGGGACTCTCAAGAGTCTTCTCCAACACCACAGTTCAAAAGCATCAATTCTTTGGCCCTCAGCTTTCTTCACAGTCCAACTCTCACATCCATACGTGACCACAGGAAAAACCATAGCCTTGACTAGACGGACCTTAGTCGGCAAAGGAATGTATCTGCTTTTGAATATAGTATCTAGGTTGGTCATAACTTTTCTTCCAAGGAGTGTCTTTTAATTTCATGGCTTGCAGTCACCATCTTCAGTGATTTTTGAGCCCCCCAAAATAAAGTCTGACACTGTTTCCACTGTTTCCCCATCTATTTCCCATGAAGTGATGGGACCAGATGCCATGATCTTCGTTTTCTGAATGTTGAGCTTTAAGCCAACTTTTTCACTCTCCTCTTTCACTTTCATCAAGAGGCTTTTGAGTTCCTCTTCACTTTCTGCCATAAGGGAGGTGTCATCTGCATATCTGAGGTTATTGATATTTCTCCCGGCAATCTTGATTCCAGCTTGTGTTTCTTCCAGTCCAGCATTTCTCATGATGTACTCTGCATATAAGTTCAATAAGCAGGGTGACAATATACAGCCTTTACATACTCCTTTTCCAATTTGGAACCAGCCTGTTGTTCCATGTCCAGTTCTAACTGTTGCTTCCTGGCCTGCATACAGATTTCTCATGAGGCAGGTCAGGTGATCTGGTATTCCCATCTCTTTCAGAATTGTCCACAGTTTATTGTGATCCACACAGTCAAAGGCTTTGGCATAGTCAATAAAGCAGAAATAGATGTTTTTCTGGAATTCTTTGCTTTTTCCATGATCCAGCGGATGTTGGCAATTTGATCTCTGGTTCCTCTGCCTTTTCTAAAACCAGCTTGAACATCAGGGAGTTCACGGTTCATGTATTGCTGAAGCCTGGCTTGGAGAATTTTGAGCATTACTTTACTAGCATGTGAGACGAGTGCAATTGTGCAGTAGTTTGAGCATTCTTTTGC
>SJYQ01000319.1:95236-174267 GCA_006410935.1 Redunca redunca
TAGATGGGGAAACAGTGGAAACAATGTCAGACTTTATTTTGGGGGGCTCCAAAATCACTGCAGATGGTGATTGCAGCCATGAAATTAAAAGACGCTTACTCCTTGGAAGAAAAGTTATGACCAACCTAGATAGCATATTGAAAAGCAAAGACATTACTTTGCCAACAAAGGTCCATCTAGTTAAGGCTATGGTTTTTCCTGTGGTCATGTATGGATGTGAGAGTTGGACTGTGAAGAAAGCTGAGTGCTGAAGAATTGATGCTTTTGAACTGTGGTGTTGGAGAAGACTCTTGAGAGTCCCTTGGACTGCAAGGAGATCCAACCAGTCCATTCTGAAGGAGATCAGCCCTGGGATTTCTTTGGAGGGAATGATGCTGAAGCTGAAACTCCAGTACTTTTGCCACCTCATGCGAAGAGTTGACTCACTGGTAAAGACTCTGATGCTGGGAGGGATTGGGGTCAGGAGGAGAAGGGGACGACAGAGAATGAGATGGTTGGATGACAATACTGACTCAATGGACGTGAGTCTGAGTGAACTCCGGGAGTTGGTGATGGAGAGGGTGGCCTGGCGTGCTGCGATTCATGGGGTCGCAAAGAGTCGGACATGACTGAGTGACTGAACTGAGCTGAACTGATATCATAATTAAACATTCTTTTTAAGGCTGTGTAGTCGTCCATTATATACCTATATCATATCTTCATCCATTCATCTGTTAATGGGCATTTAGTTTATTTCCACATCTTGGCTATTGTGAATAGTGCTGGTATGAACAAAGGGGTGCATGTATCTTTTTGACTTGTAGTTTTGTCCAGATAGATGCCCAAGAGTGGGCCTGCTAGATCATATGGTAATTCAATTTTTCTCTTTTGGGGGAATCTGTATACTGTTTTCTGTAGTGGCTACACTTACATTCCCCCCAACTGTGTAGGAGGGTTCTCTTTTCTCCACACCCTCTCCAGCATTTGTTATTTGATCACATTGTATTTAAAATTTAGTCTTTGTTTTCCCAATTAACTACAGTGTTAAATGGGAAGGGAGGTTTTGCAAACTTCAGACATGACCTCTGACTTGGAGGAGTCCATATTGAACCAATATAAGGTCCCAAAAGAGAAAGTTTCAACTGGGAAGCCTAAGCAAGGACCATACAGCTGATGAGATGTAGTTATCAGGGACTTGAGTTTTGTACAAATTTTAGACCAACTGACCTTGTTAAAAGGGTTTCCCAGGTGGCTCAGTGGTAAAGAATTCACCTGCCAATGCAGGAGATGCAGGAGACATAGGTTCGATCCCTGGGTATGGAAGATACCCTGGAGGAGGAAATGGCAACCTGCTCCAACATTCTTGCTTGGAAAATTCCATGAACAAAGGAGCCTGCTGGGCTATGATCCGGGGGGTTAGGGGGGGTCACAAAAAGTTGAATGCGACTGAGCATGCACACACGACCTTCTTAAAAGATCATCATGGTGCTGCTGCTGCTGAGTCGCTTCAGTCGTGTCCGACTCTGTGCGACCCCATAGACGGTAGATCATGTTAGCAGCCTAGTTTAATGCCCACACTAGTAGTGGTTTGGATGTATTTGCATCACGTTCACTCCTCCTTTTTCCAAACTTCAGCCATCATGGAAACTCCCCAGTCTGGACACTCCAACAGGTGTTTTTTGTTTATCTTTTCTTGTTTTGTTTTTGATATAGAGACTTTTTAATGCTTCCTAAAATTCCAAAAATACTGAAATGAGTAAAAGAAAAATAAGGCATCAGAAAAGGCTGTAAGTAAACAGCTATGTTTATTATTTCACAATAAACAAGCACACAAACAAGACTAGTTTTCCATTATCTCAAGGCTATATTGAAATATCCTTATACTTGCAAAAGGTATGTTTGACATGTGTAGATGTGTGAGTCTACAGATATGTATTTATGCTGAAAAGGACTCACATGCACATACAAACACATGCTTATTCTCTAGTAGCTTAAATATGCTGTGTTGCTACCACTTATAGTACAACAAATGATAGACATTGTTTTCTCTTTTTGCTTATTGACTCCAGTAAATCCTGTTGGCTTCATCTATACAATACATTCAAATATGGGCACTTGTTGCCATCTCTCCCCAAAGCATCTTAGTCCAGTCACCATAATCTGTTGCCTATTGTTCCACAGTAGCTATTTCTTATTTCCATTCTTGTCCCTCTATAATCTGCTTTCTCCCTTTCTCCCTCCTTGAACTATTTATGATGGTTTAAGATTGACCGTCATAAACATGTCAGAGCGTTTCACTTTTCGAGAAGGATACACATGATCTTGCTGTGCCTATCTGTCAGTCCATATTTGCAACTGTGCTCTCTTACATTCACTCTAACTCCTTTGACCTTATTGTCCATTACACAGTTCAAAATTATTTCTGCTTTAGAGCCAATTAGTAGCTATTCTCCTAGCCTGTGATGTTTTTCTGTCAAATCTCCTTGTCTTACTACTTCTTGTCATTCACATCTCATCTTAAAAATCTTAACTTTTCAAAAAGGTTACCGATTGAAGTGGCATGCATCCAAATCAAAAGGCGTTATCACACACTGTGTTTTAATTTTTTCATTGTATTTATCATTATGTAAAACTTTCTTACACCTTGGTTTACCTGCTCACTCTGTTTCCACTTTCCAAAATGCAAATTCTGTGAGAGCATGGATTCTGCTGTGTGTGTCATAGCTTCTTCTCCATAAAAATTGAAGTATGTATAGAGAATAGTCTCTACAGTAGCAATGTGTATGCATGTAAGTGCATGTATATATCTTCCCTGATGAAACAGAGGAATATGCTATGTTCGTACATACAAAGATTACTACTTTATTTAAATACAATATATTAGTTTTTTGCTAAATAACCTATAAATTCAAATTTTTAACTATCAAAACTTTAATGGCATTTTAAAAGGTGAATTTGGACAAGCTAAGAAGTAGAAAATTGTAGAACAGATGATATATAAGAGATATGTCCTACCAACTAAAACTACAGTAATTGAAATACAACAAAGTGTAGTAGTTGATAAATAGGCAATATTCATATTGAAATTTAGTATATTTTATGGTGTATTTGATATTAATGGGAAAAGAGTAACCATGATACTAGAAAAAATGGCTAAATATTTAGGAAAATAGTACCATATTAATTCATAATATATAAATATATATATATTCTCTTAAAATAAATTCCAGATTTTTTTAAGATCTAATGGTTAAAACACAGTCTAATGTCAGGCTGCCCACCCCAGATTCATGTCCTTCTTGTTTCTGTGCATATGTGGGACAATGTGATTGAACTTCAACCAATGGAATATGATGTGTGTTTCTTCTAAGGCACAAAACCTACCAATGAAAAACCTTTTAATCTTCATTTTTCTGGATATTGACATGCAAGATAACCATGAAAGCTACAAATAGCAGAACTTCTGTCAACCTAGGTCTACACATCTTCCACTCCATCCCTCAAGTAGAATTTGTGTAAGTGAAAAATAAGCTTCTGCTTGTTAAACCACTGAGATTTGAGATTTATCTGTTAGAACAGGGATTAGTAAACACACCTGGGGAAGTTTTATGGGAACACATTCATTTTTGTATTGTCTATGACTTGTTGTCCCACGGCAATTGTAGTTGTGATGGGACAGTATGGCCTGCAAAGCCTAAATATATTTAGTTTCTACCCCTTTACAGAAAAAGTTTGCTGACTACTATGCTAAAGCAAATAGTATTTTACATAAAGGAAAACTGTAAGCAGATAAGGTATGGGATCACTGTGTAAAGAGAACCAGGCATGGCTTTCTTGACATAGGAAGAAGCCATTTTTCACCTAAACCATTTTGTGCTCCAAGTTTGGCCATATTGCTAGCCCTTGAGCAGGTCTCAGTAATTAATGATCTTAAGGCAGCAAAAAGTACAGAAAAGGCAAGAAAAACAAGAAATCCTTCCTTCTCTTGACTATGCCTTAGCTGTGTCTTTTGACTTAATACCCACCAAAAGGTGAATCCAGATTTGGGGTATCAAAACTAGAACTCGAACTGAAAGATGACATAGAATATTTTGTTATATTAAGTGTGAGAAAAGCTTTCTTAGTAAAAAGAAAAAGATTCTAGTCTTTTACCACCCCCCATCACATCTTTATCTGGTTGACTCTTTCATCCTTCAGTTTTCAACTTAAAAGTTGCCTCCTCACAAATTGATTCTGTATGATTTCCATTCAACTATTCTGCTGTAATAATCTTTGTCAAGGTCAGTAATGACCAAATCGACAAATTATAGGCTTTTATCAATAATACATAAAACTCTGAGTCATTTGAGAAATCTTTCCTGGATGGTCACTCCTCTCACCACATCTGACATCCCATCTGTTTCTCTGATTCTTGCTGCCTCAGACTTGATTGGCTATACTTCCACCTTGAAATGTTGGTAACTGCAAGGTTCTGTCTTGGATTCTTTCCCACTATCTTTCTTGAACATCACATCTCATCCACGATTACACTTCAGAATTACCTTGGGATATTGTTACAAAACATCTGTATTGCCTCCATCTTTGCCACCCCTGTGGTCTATAATAGGACCAAGAATTTGCATTTTAATATAACTCCTTCAAGATTGCAGTGCATAAGCTTGGTTTTCTGATTAAAACCTTTGGCACATATCCTGAGATATGTCAAATTTCACTTGCAATTATTTACAGTAAACTTGAAGATCTATTTCTCCAGCCCATATCTCTCTTTAAACTCTAGCTTTATCCATTCATTTGAAAATTATATTTCTTGAGCAATAACAATGGCTGGATACTTTACTATAAATGATAATATAGAGATCAACAAAGCAGTCACAGTTTTTACTGCTGTGGAATTTACAGCCTAATGGATGAATCAGATACTAAGCAAATAATTACACAATTTGCTTCTACAAAAGCCATTCCATTACCTAAAATGCAGTGTACAATTTTTAGTGTGCTTAAGAATCACTTGGGACTTGTTACAAAAGAAGATCCCTAAGATCAACTTCCCTGCTCCACTGTGTATTGAACAATATTTTCAAAAAATGACTTAGGAATCATTTTAAGTCATAATATGTAAAACTATGGTCTACATTATAGATGCCTTACCAAGGCATAAAGTAGTGCCACAGTTCTCATTTTCTTAACTTCATCCTCATTATCTATTACTGTCTTATAAATTACCCATATTCAGCATTTTCAGAATTACATGCTGGGCAAATTCTTAAGTACAAAAAAAGAGTATTTCTCAGTCTAGACTCTGTCTTACTTTCATCTTTATCGCTCATTTTCTTAACATATACATACTCTTAGAAAAATTCTGCCATTTGCTGTTCCTTAAATATTCTCTCTTTAAAATTTTAGATATTGTTAAAATGAGAATTTTAAGCTATGCTAGAAATATAACACCATCAAAACTTTACACTTTTTACATCTATAGCCTGATCTTCCAGAAATATACCTGAAATATATGATGTATTCAAAATATATTTGATGAATGCATGCAAGTATAAAGAAAATGAATCCATTTGCCAGAAATACATTCTTGTATTTGTGATAGTTTTGTTTGTTTGTTTTTTTGATGTACAGTTGTCTACTTGTTTTAATTTTCTTATTAGTTTGTATGGGCTTGAAGGGTAGTGACTGTTTATTCATCAACCTTTCATTTCCTTCCTTCCTTTCTTTTCTCTTTCCCTTTCTTCCTATATTTTTCCCTTCTTTTCCTTTCTATATTACTTCCCTGTGTTTATCAAGGTCCCTTGCTTTGATTAGGCAATATGCTGAACTTATTTGGGAAGACATGTGAGAAAATAGGAGAAGAAAACAGAAGTGTAGGAATGGAATGAAAATGGGAAAAATTTTATAATAAAGTCACTTCTCTCCACATCCCTAAAATTGTCATCAAAATCAGAGATTCCCACTTTCAAAAAAACCATTTGGCAATCACCCTCCTGAGAGCCCCTTTGACATCCTTGTTCCTCAGACTATAAATGATGGGGTTCAGCATGGGTGTCACTGCTGAATAGAAAACAGAGATCACTTTATCTCTTTCATTCATTATCTTGGAGTTCGGTCTCATGTAGGCAAATATTGCTGAGCCATAGAAGAGGACAACAACAGTGAGATGGGAGCCACAGGTAGAGAAAGCCTTGAGCCGCCCCTCCCCAGATTGCATCTGGATCACAGTGGAGATGATATTCCAGTAGGAGCCCAGGATCAGGGAGACAGGAGCTAGGAGGATGGCCACACCCATTGCAAAGATGGCCATTTCTGTCCTGTAGGTGTCTGCAGAAGCCAGCTTCAGGAGGGCAGGAGGTTCACAAAAAAAATGGTTAATGATATTGTTCCCTCGGTAGGGCAGACACAACATGAATGTGGTGTCCACCAGAGACACAAACGCTCCGCTGGCCCAGGATCCTATGGCCAGCTGGGCACACACCCAATGTGTCATGATGGTGGTATAGCGCAGGGGCTTGCAGACAGCTACATACCGGTCATAGGACATCACCGCCAGCAGTGCACACTCAGTACACCCAACCAGAAGTAAGACAACTATCTGTGTTGAGCATCCAGCAAAGGAAATGGTTTTCCTTTTTACCAGGAAGTGGACTAGCACCTGGGGAACTGTAGTAGTAGAAAAACAAAGATCAGCAAAGGACAAGTTTCTAAGGAAAAAGTACATGGGTGTATGGAGCCTGGAATCTATGTGAATGAGCACAACAATAAGCAGATTTCCCAGCACAGTCAGCAGGTAGATGATCAGAAAAAGGAAGAAGAGCAGGACTTGTGTGTGTGGATCCTGTGAAAGGCCCAGGAAGACAAATTCAGTCACATGTGTCTGGTTTTCTTCTCCCATGAACATTTAATATTCTTTATCGGTCAGCACCAAGAAAAAAAAGCACACACATATCAATCAGTTAAAAACTATATGAGTAACAAGTATTTTATCAATCAATATACAAAACTGGGCCATTGACTTCCAACTTTTATCTGCTTCCATATGTTAGAAGAAAGAGCTTTCTTTTTGCTTGGTAGTTTTGACAATTGAAATCCATTTCTGATTTTCTCTGCCCTTGAATCTTTCAGTAGAACTAGAGAGCCAGCAATCATCTTGAATATGCTATGTGACCAAGCCTTGGCTGGACTACACATAGTTCTGAGAAGATTTTAAGAGCTGCTCACAGTGCATCCTTTCTTGTACATAAATTTGGGAAACAAACATATTCCAGTTGCTTTAAACCAGTTAGATTTTTATGCTGCAAACTGACACCATTTGTGAAGGCAGATTTTTGTCTTTATATTTCTAAGTAATCCTAAACAAGTGCTCTGAAGCCAGGAAAGGGAAGTTAAAGGAAGATATTGTCATTTGTAATCCCAGCCCTTAAACAAATTCATCTGTCATTTGTTCTCAATGTGAAGAGGACGCTGAGGTGCATCAGTAAAAATAGCTGCCTCTTTGGTCATTGTACTCGGTGGTGTCCTTTAAATATGCCCTAGTTCTGTCCTCAACACCCTTTTCTCTCTCTTTGCACAAAGCCTTTGGGCAAGAATAATACTAATTATCATGTGTCAGGCACTCTCCTGGGGCCAGTCATTATTGTTTCTTTATTCTTTTAATTTTAAATCTTAATTCCATGAGTTAATTATTATTATCCCCCAAATACAGATGATGAAACAAAGACTCAGAAATTTTCAAACTGGTTCATCTAACCCTTTGTCACCCTTTCTATATGTTCCTTTCTTACTAAAAAAGTGGTTGTAGAGAAAGTTAAGGTTTAGCCCAGTTCTCTCCACTCCTTGAAGATAAATCCACAGACTTTCTCCATTTTAAGGGTTTTAGAGCCCATTCACTATGGCAGAGCTATTTATAAGTTCAGATCAGTCACTCAGTAGTGTCTAACTATTTGTGACCCCATGGACTGCAGCACACCAGGCCTCCCTGTCCATCACCAACTCCTAAAGTTAACTCAAACTCATATTTATAGGCACACAAATAACAGGCATATTTGAACATATTTTAAAGCATTTTGAGGTGTCATGCCTAAAGGACAATAGAGAGAATTCAAAGAAAAATATTGAGAAAACTGACAGATTATTTGCAGATCTTTAATTGTACATCTTTAAGAAAAGCAAAGGGATCCAAAGCAAGCTTAGTAAGATGAGTAACTGAAAAATAAGTAGAAATTTTAGTAAAAAAAAGAATTCCTTCACAGTTGCTAAACTTAACAGTGTGCAGTTAAGAAACAAAGACTTATGTGAAGAAAACCATGAAACATTATATTTGAATAAGTGAACAGGGAGATTAATTTTATGCATCAGTTCAGTCAATTGCTAAGTTGTGTCCGACTTACTTATAACATAATCTTGTAAAGATGTTCATTTCATCCAAATTCATCCATAAATTCATTGAAATTCCAACCAAATTCACAGAAGATTTTTGTAATGGAATTTAATAAACTTATTTTTAATTTCTTCTAGATTCATAATTTTATAGTAGAAAATGAGGTGTGGAAAAGAAAAATGAGGGAGTAGAGGAAATATACCCAACCAGATATAAAATATACAATAAAATTTTCCTTCCTTACTAATATTGTATATACTGAACTGGCATAAAGCATTTGACCAATAAATATGTTATAGAACAGAAACATCTCCTAGTATGTATGAAAATTTTATATTTGACAAATGTGGCATCTGAAGTGTATCACTTCTAAAAGATATAGAACAATTGGATATTCACCTTAGAATATAACATATGTATGTTTATGTAAACATATTTATACATACATATAATGTAAGTATCAGTTCAGTTCAGTCACTCAGTCGTGTCCGACTCTTTGTGACCCCATGAATCGCAGCACTCCAGGCCTCCCTGTCCATCACCAACTCCCAGAGTTCACCTAAACTCATGTGCATCAACTCGGTGATGCCATCCAGCCATCTCATCCTCTGTTGCCCCCTTCTCCTCCTGCCCCCAATCCCTCCCAGCATCAGGGTCTTTTCCAATGAGTCAGCTCTTCGCATGACGTGGCCAAAGTATTGGAGTTTCAGCCTCAGCATCAGTCCTTCCAATGAACACCCAGGACTGGTCATATAAGCAATAATTAATCCCAATTGAATTATCTAGTTTTTTAAAACACTTTAATTTTCTATGTAATTAGATAATCTGTCTACCTATTTTTTGATTTATCTATCAGTCTATTCAATCTTTGGGTAGTAAAAACTTTCCTAAACAAGCACACACACAAAGAGAAATCATAAAGAAAAATGCCCACAAAACTGGCAATTTAAGAATATCTGAATGCCACTCTAATCAAAATTTAAAATAAATAAATCTGAGAAAATATTTGCAAACACTTAAGAGAATTTTAAAATTATCCTTAATATATAAAAGACTTACAAAATCAATTACATATAACTGTATAACATAAATACATATATAGGCAAATTGTCAGACTTTGTATGTGATACATCATTTTAATCTTTTAAATCGAGTGTGAATGGGTGTTTGTATATGTGTATACATGTATATTTGTGGTATATGTGTGTTTCCACAGTCATTTCTCCTATAGTGAGAGTCAGCTGCTCATGGGCTGCTGCCATTTGTCAGGAGACAGCATAACTCACTGATTGGCAGTTGGGGCTCTGTAGTTAAACTACAGGGTTTAAATCCTAGTTTTTCTGGTTGATGTGTGACCAATAGCAAATTATTTGGCTTTTCTGTGCCTTGCTTTCCTCATCTGCAAAATGATGAGATTAATAATACATATCTTATAGTGCTTATGTAAACATTAAATAACATACAAAGCATTTAAAGAAATTAGGACAGTAAACAAAACTAGCCCATAATATCATATAATATCCCATTACAGTAATGGGATTGTAATCTAGAAGTAACTGAAAGATTAGGAAAATTAAGAACAAAGCACAGTAACACACAGCTGCTAGGTCTGAGTGAGGAAAATGCTTCTTATCCCTGTTTTTACACTTTTCCTTCTTTTGCCCTTTGTTCATCCTTTGGAACTGGATCTGTGTTGCTAGCAGAATTCAATGTTAAGGCCAAATATGATAAGGGATGATGAGGAGCTTCTAGGTATATGGAATGAAGGGCAAAGACAAACTTAATAGCTTGATTTAGTCATGTTTTTCTCTCTTTTTGAAAGTCTTACTATGGAAACTTCCAATCATACATGAAAGTGAAGAAAATAGTAAATAAAATGTCGAATACCTAATAATAAGATTCAAATGCATTAGTCAGTTTTGATAATTTGATCATCTAATTTATTAGAGTTTGACATAATAAAATATATTTATAGCTATTTAAAAGCTCCTTTATTACTGTAAGTCTAAAAGAGAAATTATTCTCATATAAGTCTAACATCAGAACCTAGCTTTTTCTCAAAATTCAAGCATAAAAAATAAATATAACCATATTTAAGGATTCTTACAAAGTCTATCATGCTATAGAAGAATAGTTTGTATACATGATTTGTAGATCAATAGAAATTATTCTGTTAACAGTGATTATCCCCAGAAAGTAGAATTCTTGAGGGAGCAAGGGAGATCACACTTTTACTTTTTAAGCCTATCTGTATTGTTTGACTTGTACAATGTAGCCTGAATTTTCTAAGTAAAAAAGAAAATTTAAATTATTTAAAATGAAAAACCTGAATGGATTACAATGATAATACAGTACAAGCAATACAAATTGTAACAATGAAAATAATATTAGAATAATGTAAAAACTGAAAGATATATCACTGGATCAGAATAGAAATAGAACCTTCAAAGTCTGTGTAAGAATTGTGTAAATGCTTCTGATAAGTCAGTAAAGCACATATTATTCAGCAAATCATGCTAAATATCAGCAAATCATGCTGGAATAATTGACCACAGGCATACCTTTTTTTATTGCACTTCACTTTACTGTGCTTTGCAGATATTGCATTTTTTGTTTAATAAATTGAAGATTTATTGTGGCAATTCTGAGTTGAGCAAGTCAATTTGCACCATTTTTTCCTGAAAGCATTTTTGCACTTAGTGTATCTATATTATGTTTTGGTAATTCTCACAATATTTCAAACCCTCCACCAGCAAAAAGATTATAACTTGCTGAAGACTCAGATGATGGTTAGCATTTTTAGCAATAAAGTATTTTTAAATTAAGGCATGTACATTGTTTTTTTAGACATAATGTCATTGCACACTTAATAGTATTTAGTATATTTAGTGTAAATATAACTTTTAGTATATGTTCTAGGAAGCCAAAAATCTCACACGACTCACTTTATTGCAATACTCACTTTATTGCAGTGGTCTGCAACTGAACCCATAGTATCTCTGAGATATGCCTAGAGTTGACAAATAAATGAAATATGTCCACTTCATTCATTACAAAGAAAACATTCCAGAAGGTTGAAGGATATTTGTCTGTTCATTACACATGGATACACACATAGAAATAACCTTAAACATTTAAAAATAAGGTAATTATCCATTGATCTCATGTAGTAGAATACATTTCTGAGCATTACAACAAAAGTACAAACTATTAAAAAGAAAACCAACTTATTTTACTTCAATTTTAATCTCTATACATTCATTCAAACATCACAATAACAAGAAAATACATAACCTGATTTTAAAATGAAAGAACTGAATAGATATTTCTCAAAAGAAGGCATACAAATGGCCAACAGGGATATGAAAAGAGGTTCGATATTCCTAATAATCAGGGAAATGTAAATAAAACCACAATGACAAAATCTGACACCTATTAGGAGAATTACTATTAAAAAGACAAAAGATAACACATTTTGACAGAATGAGGAGAAAAAGGGCCACTTACACTGTTGGTGGGAAGCGATTTGAAAAACAGTATGGAATTTCCCCTCAAAATTAAAAATAGAACTACCAAATGATCCAGTGGTCCCACTTCTGGATATATGATCAAAAGAAGTGAAATTTGTATATCAGGGAGACATCTGCACTCCTGAATTTATTACAGCATTATTCACAATAGCCAAAATTATGGAAAGAGCCTAAGAATCTGTTCATGGGTGATTGGATAAAGAAATTGTGATACAGACCCCCACACACATATGCAATGGAATATTATTCAGTCTTAAAGAGGAAGGAAGTTTTACCATCTGTGACAACTTGGATGAACCTGAGGGACATTATGCTAATTGAAATAAACCAGAGACAGAATGACAAGTACTTTATGATCTAATTTATATGTGGCATCTGAAAAATTGATCTCATAGAAGCAGAGAGTAGAATGGTGGTTACCAGGGACTGGCAAGTAGGGAAAATGGGAAAATGTTGATAAAAGGGTAAAAAGTTTCAATCAGGCAGGATGAATAAGTTCTGCAGAACTGGCATATAGCACCAGTGACTACAGTTAATAATGTATTATACACTTATTTGCTGAGACTAGATTTTAATTTTTCTCCCCCCAAAAAGTAACTGTGAAGAGACACATATACTAATTAACTTGGTTTTGGTAATCATTTCACAATGTATACATCATACATCAACACCTCACATTGTGTACCTTAAATATATGCAATTTTTATTTGCCAATTAAACCTCAGTAAAGCTGGGGAAAATCTTTTACTGCATTCACAAAACAAAAACTGAAAGTAAACAACAACGTGGAAAAATTAACTTTAGCAAATGTAGGAGATCAAGGATTAATATCCTTGATATTAAATTTATAATTAGTATAAAAAGTCTAATAATAATCAGAAAATACATTATAAATATTATAGGAAAAAGGTATACACATGAATTGACAATTCATAATTAGTAAATTTCAATCTCAATATAAGAAAAGGCAAATTAAAATTAGATGTCTTTTCTGACCATCACANAAATGTGAATTATAAAAATATTTTATATTTTAAAATATTCTCATTTAAAAATTTGCCTAGCCAAGGTGTTCATGTGTGTGTCTTTCTGGGTGATGGGATTATAAAAATTTTTTCTTTCCATTTTTATGTGATTTTATATCTTTAATAAAAACAAATTATTTTGTATGCAGAAAATAAGTAATCTTTCACTCAATCCTTTGTTATCTGGTGCCTTCTTACCTCTTCACTCTCATCTCTTGCCTCTTCCTATCCTCTGACATTATATTCTGGACCAGTATAAATATTGTTTCTTAAAGCAGCTTTACATTGAGAAGTCCTGCGTTAAACTCTTGATAGTCATTATCCCATTCATTCTTTAGAATGATCTTACTCTTTGGTAATATCATCCAATCATTTTTAATAAATAGTGAGCCTTAAGATAGTTAAGTAACTTTTAAGTTTTAACTACCTTAACTTTTTCCTCTAGGGAAAAAAAAAGAGAAGCAGTACAATCTTCCTTCATCATACTATTCCTTGTTGTTATCTGACTTTTATTCCTAAATTCATCAGTTACTCATTACCCATTACTTCTACTTTTTTATCATATCATTGACTCTTCAAATCCTTTCATCCTCTTTTTTAAATTTTATGATTGTATTGAAACCAAAGATACTTTTTTGTCCATTCAATGACCTTTTTCTCATTCCATATCATTTTCAATGTCTAAGGAACTTGGCATAATTTAACTATAAATATTTCTTAAAAATCTCTCACTTTTGCTATTGTAAGTTCAGTGTGATAAAGGACAAGATACCAAGATCTGTGTATGTCAGCACACACAAATGAACAGACCCACATAGCCTTGTGTGGCCATTCAGAGACCTCCAAACACAACAAGATCCTGCCAGGACAGGAAGTTCAGGTTCCATCCTGGTCTTCCTTCCTCCCAGTGTTCAAACCTAAGTGGTTAAAAGGAAGGAGGAAGCAGTCTCTGAGAGGAGAGCACTGAGAGAGCAATAGGCAGAGGAGAATCTGGCAAATTAGCTTTTGATGCAAAAAGAGAGGCAGTGGGTAGATACAGACTTGCGGTCACTCTAGTGTCCCTGGTTAATAGCTTAATCCTCCTCCTTGGAGTTGTGGAAAAGGATTCATGAGGCCTTTATTCAGGAGAAGCAGCAAGAGATGAACAAGTATTCTCTCTAGAAACCAGGTTGAAAAGAGAGAGGAACAGGAGAGTGAAAGGCAAAGCCCAATTCCAAAGAACAGACTTGAGATTTCAGACTCCCTAAGAGAATCAATGCTCCATAGTTACCCTACCCACTCTCACCTGGATGATGGGTCCTTGAGGCAAACAGAAGACAGTGGGATCAGTGATGAAGAGATAAGTTAATGAATGAAGAAAGCCATGATTTCTGCAGTCTGCTAATCCATGTCCCAATAGTCAACCTCCACTGCAGTTTACAAAATATTCTGAAGGTTTGGACATTACCTGGGCTAATATGTCTTACTCTATATCAAGCCAAGGTGTGCCTTTTTGTTAAAATTCCAAACTCCTCTGGAGGATTTTCCTTGAAGAAAGTTTTTAAACCTAACATCCTAAGAGCTATTGTAAACAGGGCATTCCCCGGAGCAACCTGCACTTTTACTATTTTTATATTCTTTAAACTTTCTAGAATGACAGATACCCTGGGGCATTTTTTATGGTAATCACAAACAGAAATACCTGAATCTTACCTGATGTGAATTTCTTCACTACTGTTTTTCAGATCAGTCTGAAGATCCCTGAAGTCTCCAAGTATTGTCAGAATTTTTAAAATAGTTTTCAATAATGATGGTATCACTCACATAAAATACAGCTGACATATGTGTATGCTGCATTATCTTGATGATACCTCCCAAGTTAAAAGTGCCAGGAGATTTCAGAATCCCTGTCTGCAACTATACTAAGAATGCTTTAATTATTTTCCGCTAATGGGGAAAAAAAACTAGAGGTACAAGATCCAATTTAAGATGTCATGACTGTTTAAATGAAAGCTTTTATTATAACTATTCAAATACAGAAGACTGTTTGAGAACTAAACGTATAATACAGGACTATATAAACAATTCCAAAGGAGAATTCTCAATTTTCCAACCAAACTCCCTCTGTTTTGAGTCCTCTTCATCATACACAGATTTGCTCAAAGCCTTAGCAGAGATATTTCATTCTTTTTTTTTTTTTTCATCTCTATTTCTTATCTACTCTTAAGTCTTACAATCTCTTCTACCTCTCCATTGCTACAAGTCTAGATGACCATCATTTCTCTCCTGGGATACCATAGCAAAGCTCAGTCTTACCGATTGCTTTTCTTGCTTCTATCCTTGTCCACTTACAATCCAGTCTCCATATATTGCTCAAAGGGACCTTTAAAAAGCATATTGGGGTGGATTTCTATTGAACATAAAATCAACCACTTTTTTAAGGACTTCCAAGTTTGTAAAGAATTGAATTGTGTTACCCTAAAAGATGTCTGAACACTATGAAAAGGCAAAATGATAGGATACTGAAAGAGGAACTCCCCAAGTCAGTAGGTGCCCAATATGCTACTGGAGATCAGTGGAGAAATAACTCCAGAAAGAATGAAGGGATGGAGCAAAAGCAAAAACAATACCCAGATGTGGATGTGACTGGTGATAGAAGCAAGGTCCAATGCTGTTAAGAGCAATATTGCATAGGAACCTGGAATGTCAGGTCCATGAATCAAGGCAAATTGGAAGTGGTCAAACAAGAGATGGCAAGAGTGAACGTCGACATTCTAGGAATCAGCGAACTAAAATGGACTGGAATGGGTGAATTTAACTCAGATGACCATTATATCTACTACTTCAGGCAGGAATCCCCTAGAAGAAATGGAGTAGCCATCATGGTCAACTAAAGAGTCCGAAATGCAGTACTTGGATGCAATCTCAAAAACAACAGAATGATCTCTGTTTGTTTCCAAGGCAAACCATTCAATATCACAGTAATCCAAGTCTATGCCCCAACCAGTAACACTGAAGAAGCTGAAGTTGAATGGTTCTATGAAGACCTACAAGACCTTTTAGAACTAACACCCCAAAAACATGTCCTTTTCATTATAGGGGACTGGAATGCAAAAGTAGGAAGTCAAGAAACACCTGGAGTAACAGGCAAATTTGGCCCTGGAATGCGGAATGAAGCAGGGCAAAGGCTAATAGCAAACACCCTCTTCCAACAACACAAGAAAAGACTCTACACATGGACATCACCAGATGGTCAACACTGAAACAAGATTGATTATATTCTCTGCAGCCAAAGATGGAGAAGCTCTATACAGTCAACAACAACAAGACCAGGAGCTGACTGTGGCTCAGATCATGAGCTCCTTATTACCAAATTCAGACTTAAATTGAAAAAAGTAGGGAAAACCACTAGACCATTCAGGTATGACCTAAATCAAATCCCTTATGATTATACAGTGGAAGTGAGAAATAGATTTAAGGGACCAGATCTGATAGATAGAGTGCCTGATGAACTATGGACTGAGGTTCGTGACATTGTACAGGAGACAGGGATCAAGACCATCCCATGGAAAAGAAATGCAAAAAAGCAAAATGGCTGTCTGGGCAGGCCTTACAAATAGCTGTGAAAAGAAGAGAAATGAAAAGCAAAGGAGAAAAGGAAAGATATAAGCATCCAAATGCAGAGTTCCAAAGAATAGCAAGAAGAGATAAGAAAGCCTTCCTCAGAGATCAATGCAAAGAAATAGAGAAAAACAACAGAATGGGAAAGACTAGAGATCCTTTCAAGAAAATTAGAGACACCAAGGGAACATTTCATGCAAAGATGGGCTCCATAAAGGACAGAAATAGTATGGACCTAACAGAAGCAGAAGATATTAAGAAGAGGTGGCAAGAACACACAGAAGAACTGTACAAAAAGGAAAGATCTTCAAGACCAAGATAATCATGACGGTATGATTACTCACCTAGAGCCAGACATCCTGGAATGTGAAGTCAAGTGGGCCTTAGAAAACATCACTATGAACAAAGCTAGTGGAAGTGATGGAATTCCAGCTGAGCTATTTCAAATCCTGAGAGATGATGCTGTGAAAGTGCTGCACTCAATATGACAGCAAATTTGGAAAACTCAGCAGTGGCCACAGGACTGGAAAAGGTCCGTTTTCATTCCAATCCCAAAGAAAGGCAACGCCAAAGAATGCTCAAACTACTGCACAATTGCACTCATCTCACATGCTAGTAAATTAATGCTCAAAATTCTCCAAGCCAGGCTTCAGCAATATGTGAACTGTGAACTTCCAGATGTTCAAGCTGGTTTTAGAAAAGGCAGAGGACCCAGAGACCAAATTGCCAACATCTGCTGGATCATGGAAAAAGCAAGAGAATTGCAGAAAAACATCTATTTCTGCTTTATTGACTATACCAAAGCCTTTGACTGTATGGATCATAATAAACTGGAAAATTCTGAGAGAGATGGGAATACCAGACCACCTGACCTGCCTCTTGAGAAACCTATATGCAGGTCAAGAAGCAACAGTTAGAACTGGACATGGAACAACAGACTGGTTCCAAATAGGAAAAGGAGTACATCAAGGCTGTATATTGTCACCCTGCTTATTTAACTTCTATGCAGAGTACATCACTGAGCATGAACTGAACTGAACTGAACTGAAAAGATGTCTACTTGGAATCTCAGAATGTGACTTTTTTGGAACAAATTCTTTGCAGAAGTAATTACAGGAAATCTCAAGATGAGATCATCCTGAGCTCATTTCAGTTCAGTTCATCTCTCAGTCATGTCCGACTCTTTGCGACCTCATGAATTGCAGCACGCCAGGCCTCCCTGTCTATCACCAACACCCAAAGTTCACCAAAACTCATGTCCATCGAGTCAGTGATGCCATCCAGCCAACTCATCCTCTGTCATCTCCTTCTTCTTCTGCCCCTAATCCCTCCCAGCATCAAAGTCTTTTCCAATGAGTCAACTCTTTGCATGAGGTGGCCAAAGTACTGGAGTTTCAACTTTAGCATCATTCCTTCCAAAGAAATCTCAGGACTGATCTCCTTTAGAATGGACTGGTTGGATCTCCTTGCAGTCCAAGGGACTCTCAAGAGTCTTCTCCAACACCACAGTTCAAAACCATCAATTCTTCGGCACTCAGACCCTAAACCCAGGGAAGGATGCCTTTTTAAGAAAAGAGGAAGACAAAGAAAATGAAGGAACAAGGCATTTTGAAGACAAAGGCTCAGATTGGAGTCATGGTTCCACAAGCCAAGGAAGTCTCCTTCACTAGAGCCTTCTGAGAGAGCATAATCTGAGGATATCTTTGACTTTAGACTTCTGGCTTCCAGAACTATGAATTTCTATTCATAGAACTCTGATCTAAGTCAGAGAGTTTGTGAAAGTTTGTTATGACAGCCCTGGAAAGGCTGCCTACCAATGACCCTACCAATCTGTCCTCTGCTTATGTCTATGATCTTGTTCATTGCACTCCCCCTGTCACTCATCAGTCTCCAAACATTCTGATCTGTTTCTGTCCTTATTTCAAAGAAACTCATTCTAATCCAAGACTCTATATTTTCCCCAAACCCTCCTCTCGAAATCTCTTCTTGGTTGGTTCTTTCTTCTCAACCTTCTGGTCACAGCACAAATGTTGATTTCTACAAGATATAAGATCTCTTTTAATGAAATATCACCTTCTCAGAAAGGTCTTTCTTGACCACCTGCTTAAAACTGCAACCTACCTTTCCTTGCTTTTATGGGCTTCCCCGGTGGCTCAGAGGTTAAAGCGTCTGTCTGCAATGCGGGAGAGCCGGGTTCAATCCCTGGGTCGGGAAAATCCCCTGGAGAAGGAAATGGCAACCCACTCCAGTATTCTTGCCTGGAGAATGCCATGGAGGGAGGCGCCCGGTAAGCTACAGTCCACGGGGTCGCAAAGAGTCGGACACAACTGAGCGACAAACTACTAACTACTACTACTACATTCTCAAAGCACTTATTACCATCAGACATATTATGTGTTTTATTGTTTATTCACTTTTATCACCCTCTTCTAAAATATAAATTCAGCAGGGATAGGAATTTTAAACTGTTCGTTCTTATATATTCAGCACCTAGAAGAGTTCTCAATAAATATTTAGTTAATAAATCACTTAGATATTCATTGTGTAAATAAGCTCAAACTGTGCTATTGAAAGCAATATTATATGGGTTGATTTAATACAAAAATAACAGTCATACAACCTGTAGCATAATGAAAGGAATTTACTTCTTTTAAAACTTGGAAAACTATTTGCTCTAGAAAACATGAGTAGTTCCCAGATTGTGATGACCTCAGGAGCTTGTTAGTTTCTCATACGCTCTAATTCATCTATCTTCAGCTGCACAGTCATCAATAGTCTGGCATCCAGTCAGAGGTGGGTGTTTTCTTTTAAAAAGGTGTTTAAGTATCTGTATTTTCTTATCCTGTTTGAGTTTTCTATAACTCAGAGTGACCCATGGCCACTTTTGCAAGAATCACTCCAATTATGTGCTAACAGCTTCCCTTTTACTAAATGGAAAGAAAAGAGCAAGTAATGGACTGAGCTTTCGAATGGTCGTGAGGCAGCAGCATGTTTAAGTAGTTGCTATTGTTTATAACTTAGTTTCTCAAATAATCTTTGGAGCAGGATTTTGTTTCCTTGTATAGGTGCATACTGGTTCACATAATCTGAAAACAATATACATCTATGAATGAATCTAGTATTGTACAGATTTATTCTCCCATGTAGGATCATTCTACATGATGCATTCAATTAAGCAAGGACCTTGTCACATATAATGAACAGCACTAGGTGCTCATAAAAGGCCATGGACATGGAAGCTGGAATTGCCAGAAGTCAATGTGGCAAATTTGACTTTCATGAGGGCTTCTCATTATTCCTGGCTCATGCCATCCTTAACCCACAATCACCTTGCCTAAATCTCAGATGCCTAAAGAGAAGGTCATGAAATGAGAGCAGAATTCCAAGTGGAAATTGCTCAGTAAAATATAAGTGCTTCCATAATCTTCTCACTTTGTGAAAGGATGATCTGGTTATGGTTAGCAGCACTCGCCTTCATATGACAAGAATCCCTACATATGGCTCCATAGCAGTTAGGTGGGGGTGAGTCAGGAGGTACATGTAAGTTTGCAAATGGAGGAAAAAGTAATGGAATGAGTTTGCGTCGTGGGACCTCTGCCAAGAGAAATGGACAACCATGAGAGCAAATGGGCAGCATTGAGATGGTCCCCAACTATGTTTCATAGCTCACAAGCCCTGAAACAGGCCATGGATATGAATTGGGATTGTTCACACTTACCAATGAAGCATTAAGAAATTTCACTTGCAGTTAGATCTTTGCTGTTGTCGTTCAGTCGCTCAGTCATGTCCAACTTTTTGTAACTCCATGGACTACAGCAGCACACCAGTCTTCCCTGTCCTTTACCATCTCCGAGAGTTTGCTCAAACTCCTGATTTTTAGAGTTCAGGGCAAGGGAGAAGAGGACGGTGGATTTTCTTCTAAGGGAGGGGCAGTGCACCAGGCTGGAAGTTGATTAGAAGCTACAGGTCTGTTAGTAATGCTGCTTCTGCTCTTACAAAGGGTTATAGCAGAGTTAGAAAAGACCGAAAGCATCCTTTCATCCTACAGAGCAATCCTCACCTTCTAGGATTGCTTCTCATATGTCAGTGATTCTCTTCCACTTTCCAAAAAAAGAGGACTGATGGGTGTTAGCAAGTCAAACCTGCAGAAGAGGGGAGAGCATGTCTGAGAGGGAGCAACTGTGGTATATTGGTGTCACAGGTAAAGGACCTGAGAGTTCTGATGTAGGCAGTGTTCCTCTCCATTCTGGTTCCCTTAGCCAGCAACGATGCTTGGATATATCAACAGTGCGTGATATACAGAAGATGTATCATATTTACTGGAATCTGAGGTCCCACACATTATTGTCTGAGCCAACAGCGCCACCATGTGCAGCTGAATTGGCTATAAGAGTATTTTGAGACTGCAGGAAATGAAACAAATAAAAAACCAAGAGTCCAGTATCAGAGTTTCAGGGTTAAAAATGTCATTGATATCTTCTCACTAGAACTTTTAGAGTCTAGCATAGGACTCCAAGATCTGTAGAAGACTGTATTTGATGTTAGCATCGGAAGAGACTGACAACTAGCTGTGAAGTTTAGAATCAAAAGGTAATATCACTGGGTGAATATGGATTGCTGCTGCTGCTGCTGCTGCTAAGTCACTTTAGTCGTATCCGACTCTGTGCAACTCCATAGATGGCAGCCCACCAGGCTCCCCAGTCCCTGGGATTCTCCAGGCAAGAACACTGGAGTGGGTTTCCATTTCCTTCTCCAATGCATGAAAGTAAAAAGTGAAAGTGAAGTCACCCAGTCATGTCTGACCCTCAGCGACCCCATGGACTGCAGCCTTCCAGGCTCCGCCGTCCATGGGATTTTCCAGGCAAGAGTGTTGGAGTGGGGTGCCATTGCCTTCTCTGGAATATGGATTAGTACAGTGTAAATAAAGATCCTATTCAATATTTTTAAGTATTCATATAATGTAATGTATAAATATAATCAATATAATATAATATAATACTATGCAATATAAGAGCAAAGCCCTGTTTTACTTGCCTCAAAATAATAATAATAATAATCTATTATGAGGCAAGTAATCTATAAATACAAAGCATAATCTAGATCAAGATGCAGTAGACAAACTTGAAACATTCTAGAAGTACAAGGGCACCTGTATGTGCCTGAATGATGTATCAGCCTACAGACACTTCGCAGAGAAAGCTGTTACAGATGTTGAATCACTTTAAAATGTCTTCATCCCCATGATGGTATGTCAATACAGAGATCATTGGCTCTAAGGGACTCTATCTTCCAAATACTTTTCTAAATGCCTGCTTAACATCTTTGTTCCTTAGGCTATAAATGAATGGGTTCATCATAGATGTTATGACCGAATATAACACTGAGATCACCTTATCCCCCTCATTCATTTTCTTGGAATTTGGACGCATATAGGTAAATATTGTCGATCCATAGAAGACAACAACAAGATGAGAACCACATGTAGAAAAGACCTTGAGTCTCCTCTCCCCTGCCCGTATCTGAATCACAGTGGAGATAATATTCCAGTAAGAGAAAAGGATAAGGGAGAGAGGACCGAGGAGAATTATCACACCCATGGCAAATATGACCATCTCAGCTTTGTAGGTTTCTTCTGAAGCCAACTTCAAGAGTGCAGGAGGTTCACAAAAATAATGATTAATTATGTTCTGGCCATGGTATGAGAGATATAAAGTAAATGTTGTATCTACTACAGACACAAGTGCTCCACTATTCCAAGATCCTATGGACAGCTGAAGACAAATCCTCTGGGTCATGAGGGTGGAGTAGTGAAGCGGCTTGCAGACAGCCACATAGCGGTCATAGGACATTACTCCTAGCAGGGAGCTTTCTGTACACCCTGCTACTAGGAAAAAAATCATCTGAATTGAGCACCCAGACTTGGAAATGGTTTTTCTTGTTACCAGCAAATGGAATAGCATCTGGGGGACAATTGTTGTAGAGAAAAGGAGATCACTAAATGACAGGTTTTTAAGGAAGAAATACATTGGTGTATGCAGTCGAGAGTCAATGTGAATTAACAGTATGATGAGCAGATTCCCAAATACCAGCAGGTAGATGATGAGAAATATCACAAATAGCACGATCTGGGTCTGCTGATCTGAAGAAAGGCCCAGCAAGATGAATTCAGTCAGATAGGTTTGGTTTTTTGTACCCATGGATGTTTATTCCTGTCTACACAATAAGCATCAATAGAGCTATAAAAATCTGACTGCATTTGAGCATAAGATCCTGAAAATAAAGATCTCACTGGAATAAAAAATGTATTTGATTTTAAAAAATTCTTATAAATATTTGACCTGAATTTCTAAAAATTTCCACCACAATATTTCTACTGAAGCTGTCTAAAAAGAACACTAACATATTATGTGGGTGTGAAAAATTCTAAACTTTTCTGCATTTAGTAGAGAATCCAGGTTTTTATTTTTTGTAGTTTACTTTTTAGTCAGCAGACATTCACTTTTATTTCATCAAGAAGCAGAACAAATAATTAATTTTTCCTTTGTGATTCCAAGAGATGCCTTATTATCCTTCCAAGTAGAAAGTAAATTTTATGAGACCATTTTATATGATTTTATAATCCACAGTCCTGATTATGTCCTAAATTCTTCACTGGATCAGAGAATCACGGTTTAATGGAAGTGCTCAAGAGTGAGGCATGATCAGACTTCTGCATGAGAGAGGCAGGACAGTGGAGACCATTCCAGACTTAGGCAGCACCACGCACTTGGGAAATAGGGAGGGCCTTTTGTGGTAACTCAGTGCAGCCACAACAGCTGCCTGCAGAGTTGCAGTGTCTTATCTGGCATAACCATGTTCGAGCTCCTTCATGCTGCAGATGTATCAGAAGTCCAGTCAGTCAGAGAAGTGCATCAGGCACTGGTTCAATGCTCTGCAGCCAGGCAGGAAACACTAGTCAAAGTTTATAGCTTTACCTCAGGAACAAGCACGGAATAACCTGCTGAATCCAAGCTCCTGGGGAAAGAGTTTAGAAAGACTTAGGGAAGGTAGCAGGGTCATGGGCAAATGTCTAGGAATCAGGGCTGGAGTTTGATATTCCAGGGAAAGGCTGAAGTACTCGTCCTAGAAGTGCCCTTTACGATGAAGGAGATGTCAGAGCAGAAAGTCAGCCACCTGGCAGGGACTTCTTAGGATGGGGCGGGGGGTGGGGCGGGGTAGGGGTAGGTGGAGTTGAAGACTGCCAGCATACAAGGGTTTGTTTTCAAAGATAAAACCACACATCTAACTGGCAATATAGGACAAATGTGGCCTGATCAGTTGTGACTGGACCACCTGCTCAAGAACTGCTAAGTAGGACTCAAAGACCACATGGGTACAGTGAGGTTTCTATTCATATATATCTATCCAGATGGAAATGCAATGGATCCAGCCTGAACCAACTGTATAATATATTGGCCTTGAGGGACTAGGAAGGCAGTCAGGAAATAATTTGAGGAATTGCTAAAACAAAATGAGGACTATCTTTTCCATTGATACAATGTAAAGGGAATACACAGAGAATCATTGATAAACTGCCACCTCAGTAGCCAAAATAATCCACTACTGATTCCATTTCCCAATGATTTCTGATAAGCACATTTTTTTCACTGCTTCATCACTGTAAGTTTACTTGTAACGAACTGTGCATATTTCATGTGTACAATTTGATGAGTTTTGATATATGTATATAATTACATTTTTTAAGTTCTCATTAATTTGTACATAATTATTTGTTTACAAGCCTGTCTCCCAGGCTAGGTTTTATGTTTCTTCAGTGTAAAAATCCAATCTCAACCCATATAACTGCATCACCCAGTATATAGTAAATTTTTAGGAAATGTCCACTGACTGAATTAGTATGTGAGTGACTGAATACATGCAGAAATGAACAGATTCCTCTCATACTCATAGGCACTGTCACAACCCTGCACTCAAACACTCCTAAGCTAATAATCCTTTTAAAAGCAAAGTATGAAATTTGGAAGACACAGGTGATGCAGGTCCAGCTTCACGGTATCTTTGGGATGGGGAGATCCTGTGACCACGAAGAGGGAGTAACACTGGGTGTGACCACCTGGAACACTGGTATAAGAGCGAGGCGTCGGTGGTAGTTGTTCCTCTTCCAGTAGAAATAGGAACAGACCCTCAATATACATCCTGCTCTCTTTTTCATTCTTACCCATGAGAGCAGATGTGCAATGTGGCAGCAGCCTGAATACTAGGTACTGGAGCAGGAAGTGTCCACACACCTCACACTAGCACTCCTGTGCTTGGACTCTTCCCACCTCCCAGATAATGCCTAGTACGTTACAAGAAGCTCTGTCTTGTATCCTAGGTATTTTCCTATGAGTTCAGTGGGAATCACCCAGAGAGTGTGGAAAAAGTGAAACAGGAAGAGAACACCTATGTAGCAGGGATGAAAGGTAAGAACACAGGAAGATTCTTATAGCAAGTTTGAGAGACAATGGATCTTTTGATTTCTTGTGCCTTTTAGCACACAAACTGACCACCTTGGTAAGTGCCCAGGAGCAAGATTTCTAAGAGTGAGAATTCATGAGAAGAGAGATAAAGAAAAATCTCTTCTCCTAAATAGACTGTGGATTGTAAAAGTAAAGACACAGCCCTTCTCCCAGGATAAACTTTGGTTCTGCAGAGACTTGATGCCTTCAGCATCTTCCTCCTTACCTGGAGACCAAGGATGAGTTTGTTCTAGAGATAGGGAACTGTAGGTAAGTGGACATGCCAGTGAGTCCAGCAGAGTGAGATCCAGAGATCCAAGCTACACATCCAGATTTTGGTTTTGGATGACAGTGATTCTCAGTTCTCTTTCCTAACAGCTGGGTATGAAACGGACTTTTCTGTGGATTCTACTTCAATCTCTGACTGTTTTCTTGGGTGAATTTTACACTACTTTTTAAGCACCAACACTGAATTGAGTCTTTCTCTGAGAGGATCATAAAAGATGAGGTCCTGAGAGATGATGCCAGCAGGAGGTCCCCAGGGTATTGCTGAGCATAGCTCCTTTTATTATCTCTACACAATGAGATACCATGGGATCTTTTGTAGATTTTTCTTTCTTCTGTTTATAATCATAGAGTTCTGTGAATATCCTCTAATTCCTAGAAGTTTTCTAATCAAAGAAAAACTTCCATAGGCTCTGAATATGAGAAAGAATCAAGTCTCTCTTCTTGGGAGCAGAAGCAATATGTAAAATATATGCCGACAGGCATTTGTCCATCCTTTAATTTAAATCCTTAGAAGAGTGGAAATACGCATTCTTTCCCATATTTATCACTTTAACTGCTTTTAAAATTATTGTCAATCTGAGGATATTATGGCTACCTTTTACAAAAGCTTAACTCATCTTAGAAAATAACAGTTTTGAGATACTTTGTATAAAAATCAAATGTTTGAACTATATGCTAAAAACAGATCCATATTTTTCTGAAACATGCTAGATGTAAACTACTTAATGCTTTATTTACTCACTGATATTTAGTTCTTTTTAATGAAAGAAANTCAAATGTACAGCAGAGTGATTTTTTTTGCAGAATATATTCCTTTATAGGCTATTATAAGATATTTGGTATAATTCTCTGTGCTATACAGTAAATACTTGTTGCTTACCTATTTTATGTATAGTAGCTTATATCTGTTAGTCGCATACTCCTAATTTGTCCTCCATACCTCATTTTCCTGTTTGGTAACTATAATTTGTTTTCTATGTCTTTGAGTCTGTTTCTGTTTTCCACAAAGATTCATCCAGATTATTTTTTAGATTTCTCATATAACTGATGTCATATAGTATTTATCTTTCTCTGTCTGAAATATTAATCAGCCATAAAAATATTGCCATTTGCATCAACATGGATGGCACTAGAAAATATAATGCTTAGTAAGATAAGTTACACATACATATAATACAATTTGAAAATATTTCACCCATTGTGTTGTAGGTTTCCCTTTTATTTTTCTGATGGTTTCCTTTGCTGTGGAGAGGATTTTTAGTTTGATGTAGCCCTACTTGTTTATTTTGCTTTTGTTGTCTATGTCTTTGGTCTGAGATCTGAAAGATAATTGCCAAGACCAGTGTTAAGGAATTTTGCCCTATGTTTTCTTCTAGGAATGGGAACATATTTAATCAATTTCAGCTTTATAATTGTTGGAGTAGAAAATTAGCTATTGGAATATCTTATCCTTAGGGCTAATGGGTGAAGAAAAGTCTTATGATGGCAATTATAGGAACAATCAAAGTCCAGGGACTTTTGATCAGGATTTATTTCTCACACAAGTTATTTATATTTCATCTGGGAGTAAAAACTCTTGTTGTGTAAATCTTGGGGTACACACATACACACACTCCTGGGCACACATATCTGACTCTGTACTTACTGATTGATTTATTTCTTCTTTTGATATGTGCCAGGAGCCAGCATGAGGAATCCCACCCATGACAAGGTCATGCGGCAGAAATCTGATGGGCAAGGTCTAGTCAGATCTCAGGTTTTTCCCCTGGTATTTCCTGAGCATGTACCCCCAAAATAAGAATATGCCTGCTTTATTGTATTGTACTTTTTCACTCTTCTGACACACTCTGGAAAAAGTCAACTCAGGGCTTTAGTCTTCTGCATTTGAAAGGGTGTTTCAATCCAAAAACCCCTCTGATGGCTTTCTAGCCTGCCTGCAGGACTTGTACAGCTGCGCATGTGATTGTTTGAGGCTTCCCGACCACAGGAGGCACAGGAAGCTTAAAACATCCTAGGAATGTAGTGGCTTCCGAGGAGTCAAAATCATTAGAATAGGGCTGATTAAAGGTTTCATTTGTTGAGCCAATACTTGCTGCCAAATTTTCATATCTTTTATTTGTAGATATAGTTGGTATATAGAAAAACAAATAGTAGACCTGGTATTAGCAACATTAGATCTTTGAGTTAAGTACTTTCTTTGTTATAACCCACTACACCTTTGTTCTACAGGAATGTAACTTTATTTAGTACTTTGAGGGTGATGCAGAGTAAAGAAAAAACACTCCTAGGGAAAAGGAGTTTTCTGGTTGATAGACAATTATCCAGGAAGAGAGCCATAAAAATGTTAACAGGCCTCTTGGCCAGAAGATAATGTAAACCACCTGAGACCTTTTGTATACGGGAGGGTATGCAAAAAGAAAGCCTTGTCTCAATGAGGGTCAGGGCTGCTGCCCCTGCATAACTCTGCATATTCCATTATTTCTTTATGTACAACTTGGGGTATATAAGCTGATTTTGAAAATTAAAGTTTTTGAAGTCTTGCACCGATGCTGGGCTTCCCCATGTCGTTCTTTTCTCCCCTTTTTCGGCTGAATCCCCATCTGGAGCGGGGAGGCTCACCACATCTACTTACTTGCCGTGGTTGCTAAGATCCACGTGAAAGGGAGCCTAAGGCGGGGCACCCTTCAATATTCAAGTGGGCACCGGTGGCCTAACGTAGATGGTGCAAACCTCTTGTCTCGAGGTTTTATTGGTTTTCCCCATAAACCAAGTTATTCAGCCTCCTTTTCTCCGCCTAAATTTCCTACTATACTATTTCTTCCTAATCTAATCTTATATCTCTAAATAAATAAGTTTTTCCTCACCAACGCTATTCCCGCTTCGAATCACCCTGGATCCACCAGGGCTGGACCCCGGCAGATATGTTTCTCCTGTTTGCTATTTTTTGATAATATATCAAAAACATATTTTGATATGTTTCTCCTGTTCCTGGAGAAGGGAATGGCTACCCACTCCAGTATTCTGGCCTGGAGAATTCCATGGACTGTATAGTCCATGGGGTTGCAAAGAGTTGGACACAATTGAGCGACTTTCACTTTCTTTCCTGTTAGCTATGTGCTGTGTGCTGTGCTTAGTCACTCAGTCATGTCTGACTCTTTGTGATTCCATAGACTATAGCCAGCCGGCTTCCTCTGTCCATGATGATTCTCCAGGCAAGAATACTGGAGTGGATTGCCATGCTCTCTTCCAGGGGATCTTCCCAACCCAGGGATTGAACCCAGGTCTCCCACATTGCAGGAGGATTCCTTACCATCTGAGCCAACAGGGATGCCAAAGAATACTGGAGTGGGTAGCCTATTCCTTCTCCAGGGGACCTTCCCAACCCAAGAATTGAAGTGAGGTCTCCTTCAATGCAGGCGGATTCTTTACCAGCTCAGCTACCAGGGAAGCCCTCTGTTAGCTATAGATCTTCAAAACTATGTCACAATTCTATAGTGATGTGTATGGACTTTTTTCATTCACAGTTATTTCATTGATGCTACTTTGTTTTTACTTTTGTACAATCAACAATATTACATTTTTACAATGATGTCAAAGGGTAATTGAACAATACAGCTCAGTGACTATTTCTCTGTTAAAGGCAGACTGAAAATTAGAGTAATATTCACTCAGTTAGCACTGAATAAAGATAATTTGTCCAGCAGAAACAAAAGAGAGACCATTTCTAATTAGAACATTTAATAGTTGTATAATATGGGAAACCATCAACTCTTTCTAAGAATCAGTCATTTTATCTGTGAAATAGGGATAGTATTTTTCCTGTTTTAATCTTTATAATTCTAAAGGCTAAAAGTAACAAATATTTATATATTTAATAATAACTTTTAAAAATCAGACTGTACAGAAGTTGCAATGAGGAATAGAGAAATATATATATAAAGGAGAAGATTTTGATAAACCTTTCCCAATTCAAGACAGAGCAAATGGACAAAAAATAGCAAAAATAAAAAAGCTAAAGATACAGTCAATTAAAAAGTACAAATATGTATCAAACTGCAAACTATCATAATAAAAAATTATATCTCTTTCCAGTGTACATGGAACATTCACAAATATTGTTACAAACATAATCTCAATAAATTTCAAAGAAATAGTTACTATGCAAGCAGCATGTATATATCATTAGCTGTAGGGAATGGGAGTGAGAAGTTTGGAGAGGGCAAAAACACCAGCTAGACTTCTCGGGATAGATATTACTTCATAGGTTGATTTTTTAATCAGGCAAATATTTAATATAATTTAAAATAAAATAAAAAAATTAAAATAAATTCATAAAAATTGAAAGAAAAATGTAATAAACAAACCTAGCTGTGTATCCAGATTGTGATGTGTGTGTGGCAAGACAAAACAGCTGAGGGCTGTGTTGTTGCCATCAAGACCTGGAACATTTGGTGAGAGGCAAAAAGATGAGACTAGGGAAGAGAAGCCAAGGTGTCAGTGGTATTGCTAATGCTAGATGGTGAATACGTGAGAATTGTAGGTACATATATAGAACTGGTTTATTCATATATATACATGCTGTGCTGTGCTTAGTTGCTTAGTCATGTCTGACTCTGTGACCCATGGACTTTAGCCTGTCAGACTCCTCTGTCCATGGGGATTCTCCATGCAAGAATACTGGAGTGGGTTGCCATGCTCCTCCAGGGAACCCAAGTCTCCCACACTGCAGGCGGATTCTTTACTGTCTGAGCCACCAGAGAAGTCCAAGAATACTGGAGTGGGGTAACCTATCCCTGCTCCATGGAATCTTCCCAACCCAGGGTCTCCTGCCTTACAGGAGGATTCTTTACCAGTTGGGTTACCAGGAAAGCCCCTATACATACATAAGTATGTATATATTACTTGTGGATACATTATGCATTAAAATAAGGGTATATTATCTAGCTCCTGGTGTTATGAAGACCAGTTAGTAATCTGCTATAGTAAAAGTCCAGGGCAGAGATAATGGTAATTGGGACCAGAGTGGAATATTTGAGTGTTGAAAACTGGGATGCTTTTAGGGAAAGAAAAATACCACAGAACTTGCTGATAGGTTGGATCTTTACTAAATCTTGTCCAAAGGAAATATTAGTCCTTTTTTTTTTTCATGGAAAGGTATCTTTTTTAAAAATTTGTTTCCTTTTTTTTTATTATTATTATTTTTTAAATTTTTTTATTTTAACTTTAGTTTACTTTACATTACTGTATTGGTTTTGCCAAACATTGACATGAATTCACCACGAGTGTACAAGCGTTCCCAAACATGAAAATTTGTTTCCTTATGTAATTAGCTTCAAGCATTATAAAGTAGCTAAAAGTTTCCAGGCAAGGTAGATGGAACAGAGGAGATCATTTTAAATTCAGAATTTAAGAAATCTTCAAAGGGTCTGAGGCAGAAAGGAGTTAATAAAGGAAAAACAAGGTCACTGGGCAAAGTGTAAGTGGTGATGATGCAGATATTGGTAAGACTGCTTCCATTTCAGATGTTGATTTTGACCATTAATTCCTATTCAGGAGTACCAATCAGGGCTAAGGCTTTAAAGGAGTCTGTTCCCAGCAGGGAGCTCTTGAATTTAGATGCTCATTACCAAGTGTGCTGGCTGCTTTCACACATGACCTTTAAGGCATCGATAATTTATAATGTGATTTATTTGTAAATAATGTGAAAAGAAAGTACTTGGCTGTCTTAATACAACATGAGTAGCTTGAGGAGTTGATGCAGAAACCAAGGCATAGGTAACTGATAAGAATTTTTTTTTCCATTGTCTAGGACTCTGATATAAACCTGGGAAGTTCTGCCCACAGTAAAGTATCTAGTATTATATGACTACAAATGCTCACTAATAAGAAGGTAAGAACTGAGAAATTCTGTCAATAGCAACAAGTAAAATTCAACATTTGTATCTTCATTTTTCTCTCTAGTTTTTACTTCTGCTTTAAATTGAGCTGTCCAAAAAATCTGGCTAATCTTCTCTGTGATTGGGTGTAGGATTGTCATAGGGTAAGAAAAGAAAATACTGAAGTAAAATGTAAGGTCACTCTGTCAGAACAGAAAAAGAATTTCAAACATATCCTGGGATATTGATCAGAGAAATGAATGCTTCTTAACTATCAGAATACAGAGCTGATGGAGACAAAATTGTGTCTCTAAGACCAAATGAGGACTTAGTTCTAATGTGGCAGATTTTCAGAATTTTCATAATGTAGAAGAACCACATAAAACCAGGAGCGGATATGAAGCACCATCTAGGAGTTATAGGGCTTCAATATGACACTGGCAGCCACCGTCCTGGATAAGAGAAAACCTCCCTAATACTCTCCTGAAGGCCCCCACTACCTCCTTGTTTCTCAGACTATAGATGAGAGGGTTCAGTGCTGGAGTAATGACAATATAAAATACAGAGAGGATGTTGTCCTGCTGGGGACTGTGGTGGGAGCTGGGCTGGACATACATAAACATGGCAGCTCCATAGTACATTCCCACCACGGTCAGGTGAGAAGAACATGTGAAGAGGGCTTTCTGCCTTCCCTCTCCTGAGGACATGTGGAGGACAGCAACTAGGACAAATGTATAGGAGGCAAGGACAGCAGCAAGGGAAGGCCTGAGAAAGACGGACCCTGACACATACACCATGAACTCGTATCTGGAGGTATCTGCACAGGCCAATTTCAGCAAGGGTGGGATCTCACAGAGGAGGTGCCTGATTTTCCGGGTCATGCAGAAAGGAAAATGCATGGTATATGAAGTGTGTATCAGAGAATTCAGGAATGCCAGGGTCCAAGGGGTGGCCACCATGAACCAGCAGATCCTGGGCCTCATGAGGACCATGTAGTTCAGAGGATGACAAATGGCCACATACCTGTCATAGGCCATGAAGGCCAGTAAGAGGCCCTCTGCACCACCCAGGGTCAGTACTAGGAACATCTGAAGGGCACAACCCTCAAAGGAGATGGCATTCTCTCCACGCAGATAATCCACGAGTGTTTTAGGAATAACTACAGAGGTAAGCATCAAATCCATGAGAGAGAGCTGGCTGAGCAGGAGGTACATGGGCACATGGAGCCGGGCATCCATTGTGATGACCAGGAGCAGCAGGCCATTGCTGGTGAGGGCTAGTGTGTACAGGACTGAGACTGTAGTGCAGAGCAGTCCAGGAGACCCACTGTCAGTCAGAATCCCCACCAGGATGAAACCCCTTTCCAAGGTGGAGTTATAGAGCTCCATTCTGTGGTGTTTTGTGTTTTTTTTTTTTTTCGTTATCTGAAATTATGAAAAATCAGATAAGGTAGTTCTGATGTGGTCACTGGGGACTCCTTGCCTTTACAATGTTACAGCCCTTGATTGAAAGAAATTAGTTGCTCAGTTTATCATAACATGCATTAGTTTTTCATTCATAAATTAAATCAAGTATGTACTGATAATATATTGTTAAAATAGCACATTTCTTTCCTGCTTCTGATGTTTCCTTCAATATTAGGCAAGTCCCATTTGGGCAGTAATTCTGCATTTGCTCTGCTTCACCATCCCACTTCCTTCTCTTGAGAAACAGGAGCAACTTAACCAATGGGAAACATTAAAGGGAAAATCTAGGCATATAGACATATGGAGTGCACTAAGACGCTTCAGTCGTGTCCAACTCTGCGACCCCATGGACTGTGGCCCGCCAGGCTCCTCTGTCCAAGGGATTCTCTAAGCAAGAATACTGGAGTGGGTTGCTGTGCCCTCCTCCAGGGGATCTTCCTGACCCAGTGATCGAACCCATGTCTCTTTACATCTCCTGCACTGGCAGGTAGGTTCTTTACCACTAACACCACCTGGGAAGCCCAGATATATGGTATCTGGCTTCTTTTTCCTTCCCTTCTTTTCAGGAGATGCATCTGTGAGAAGGCCTAACATATATTTCCCTCTCTCCCACCCAGGTTGTGAAGCAATTGAGACAGGAGATATTTGTGCAGCCAAAACATCACCCTATTTTTCATAAAGCAGAAATTACGGGATGTAATTTCTGTGTTAGTGGATAATGGGACTTCCTAAACCAACCTCAATATGAACATAATTACCTTTGCAGTCACAAGCAAAGCAGGACCAGGTCAGTACCTCCCACTGAAGAAGGACTGGTGGAACAGGAGAACAAGAGATACATTGTATCTTCTAAGAAAAAGAGAGAATTTTATTCCCCTTCATTCTCCAATTAGATTAACTTCCTCCCTGAAATTTGAGAAGAAAGGAGAGAGTAGAGACTAAGGATTAACCTTCAGTTCAGTTCAGTTGCTCAGTCGTGTCCGACTCTTTGCAACCCCATGAATCGCAGCATTCCAGGCCTCCCTGTCCATCACCAACTCCCTGAGTCTACCCAAATCCATGTTACCTTGATGTAAAAGAAAATTTTGGAAGAGAGAAAGAACCATTCCCTCTCGTGCCTATTATGTGCCAGGCACTGTGCTAGCTCCCATTCATACAGGGAAGTACATAGTATATAAAATACCAGACCACATTCAGTTACACTCATGAGGAGCATTGAAAGGTAGGTGGAGAATTCCCT
Source organism: Redunca redunca (assembly GCA_006410935.1). Lineage (NCBI taxonomy): Eukaryota > Metazoa > Chordata > Mammalia > Artiodactyla > Bovidae > Redunca > Redunca redunca. Next base: position 129,119 of record SJYQ01000319.1, read on the forward strand.
GGCTGTCCAGTGGTTGGGACTCCCCGCTCTCACTGCTCAGAGCCTGGGTTCAGTCTTTGGTCAGGGAACTAAGTTCCCACAAGCTGCATGACATAGCCAATAAATAAATAAAATAGATGTAACTATAAATTGTGAAAAGTGTCCTAAAGCAAAAAAAAGTGAACAGTGGTTCTCATGTAGATTGGTAGTTAAAGAAAGCCTTCTGAGTCTATGAATTTGAAGCTCAATTTTTAAAGACAAACGTAAATTACCCAATTGAGGAGGGATGAAGAGCTACCCGAGCAATGGATATATAATATGCAGAATATTTGAAATAGGAAAAAGCTGGTAATTTTTAAGAAGCTGAAGTAAGATTGGTGAGGACGGTACTGACTGAGAGAACGTGGAGAGATAAACATGTTCCAAGTTATGTTTGGCCTTTCAGGGAACATGGACTACTGTTGTTGTTATTTGTTAACAGTGCTATCTGTCTCTTTTGCGACCCCATGGACTGCAGCCTGCCAGGCTCCTCTGTCCATGGGATTTCCTAGGCAAGAATACTGAGGTGGGTTGCTATTTCCTTCTCCAGGAGATCTTTCTGACCCACAGATCGAACCCACCTCTCCTGCATTGCAGGCTGATTCTTTACCACTGAGTCTCCATGGAATCCCATGTAGACTATAATTGAGAGCTGTTTTTTTTATTCTTTTTAAACGTTTTCTTTTGTATTGGGGTATAGCCAATTAACAAAGTTGTGATAGTTTCAGGTAAACAACGAAGGAATTCCGCCATATATAAACATGTTTACATGCCTGTTCCAAACTCCCTAACTATCTTTTCCCCTCATCCTTCCTCTGGCAACCATAAGTTCATTCTCTAAGTCCGTGAGTCTGTTTCCGTTTTGTAAGTTCATTTGTATCATTTCTTTTTAGATTCCACATATAAGGGATGTCTTTAATCTGTATACACAAGAGTGATTCATACTTTTAAAAGATAACTCTGATAGTCCCATGGAGGAGTACAAGTAGAAGATGGGCAAGAACAGACCCAGGGAGAAATGTGCGGGGGTGATTGTGGTCACCTAGGTAAGATAGACCAGGGAAATGGCACAGATATGATAGAGTCAAGATTCATGTTGGAAGTAGAATCAACAACAATTGGTGACTGATATGATTCTTGAGATGGAATTCAGTCATGAGGGGCTAATTTGGTAGGTGATAAATAGAAGAATTGAGTATGTTTAAGGGACTAGAAATTTTCATGAGAATGGAGAATCTATTTTTCTCAGAGTGAGTCGGTGAATAGAATGGATAGGACTTTATGTGAAAGCTTGGAATTCAAGGACTGTTTTCTCTTGCAAGGTGCATAGTTTGCTGATTCTTCATCAGCAAAATCAGTGTCCTTCTTACTACCACCAATTTAGCACTCACTCTCTTTTTGTTGATATTTTGTGATAATGATTTATACCTAATAATTTGACTTGTCTAAGACATTGTGAATAAAACACAAAGAAAGTGAAAGTGAAATTGCTCAGTCATGTCCGACTCTTTGCGACCCCATGAACTGTAGCCTACCAGGCTCCTCCGTCCGTGGGATTCTCCAGGAAAGAGTACTGGAGTGGGGTGCCATTTCCTTCTCCAGGAGATCTTCCCAACCCAGGGATCAAACCCTGGTCTCCCACATTGCAGGCAGACGCTTTACCATCTGAGCCACCGGGGAAGACAAATAAAACACAAGGCAAGGTCAAACTCCCTGGCTTGAGTTATATCTTTCCTACTGATCACATGATCTCATTTTAACATGTAGCTGTCACATTTTTCTCACTTGTAAAGTAGGAGTGATCTTAGCTCTATGCAACTGTTTTAGTGGTCTCATGATTTTTTATTTTCATAACTATTTTACATGTCATATTTTAATTTATATTTTTATGGCTATAGTCACAAAGTTCAGTTCAGTTCAGTCACTCAGTTATGTCTGACTCTTTGCAACCCCATGGACTGCAATACACCAGGCTTCCCTGTCTATCACCAACTCCCAGAGTTTACCCAAACTCATGTCCATTGAGTCGCTGATGCCATCCAACCATTTCATCCTCTGTCTTCCCCTTCTCCTCCTGTCCCCAATCCCTCCCAGCATCAGGGTCTTTTCAAATGAGTCAGCTCTTCGCATCAGGTGGCCAAAATATTGGAGTTTCAGCTTCAACATCAGTCCTTCCAATGAACACCCAGGACTGATCTCCTTTAGGATGGACTGGTTGGATCTCCTTTCAGTCCAAGGGACTGTCAAAGGTCTTCTCCAGCACCACAGTTCAAAAGCATCAATTCTTTGGCACTCAGCCTTCTTCACAGTCCAACTCTCACATCCATACATGACTACTGGAAACACCATAGCCTTGACTAGGCGGACCTTTGTCAGCAAAGTAATGTCTCTGCTTTTTAATACGGTATTTAGGTTGGTCATAACTTTCCTTCCAAGGAGTAAGCGTCTTTTAATTTCATGGCTGCAATCACCATCTTTTCTGAATGTTAATAGATAATGTAAAGTATGAGCAGTAACTCTGGGAGATGGTGATGAACAGGGAGGCCTGGCATGCTGCGATTCGTGGGGTCACAAAGAGTTGGACATGACTGAGCGACTGAACTGAACTGAACTGAACTGAATGAGCAGTATGCAGAAACCAGTTTACAGAGATTTTTGTTCAATTACTCTCTCTCTTTTTTTAATTGGTGATAAAAAACAAACAACATGTGATCTACTCTTTTAAAGTTTTAAGTGTACAGTACAGTCAGCTATAAGCACAATGTTGTACAGTAGATCTCCTGAAATTTTCCGTTTTGCATGACTGAAACTTTATACTCACTGAACAGCAGCTCTCCACTTCCACATCCCAGCAGCCCCTGGAAGCCACCATTCTTTCTGCTACAATTTGACTACTTTAGATGACATAATTGGAATCATGTAGTATTTAGACTTCTGTGGCTGACTTCACTTAACACAGTGTATTCCAATTTCTTACATGTTGTAGCACAGGACCAGATTTCCTTCTCTTTATAGTTGAATATCACAACTATATTTATATCACATTTTCTTTAACCATTCATCTGTCAGTGGACATTTAAGTTGTTCCCCCCTTTTGGCTATAAACATACTTTATCGGTTGCCCTCAAAATCAGTTCATCCTCTGGCCAGCTGACCTCCCCTGCCTCATTTCTGCCTGTGGTTCCTAGCCTCTCCGCCCTCCTCCATCCCTGTCCGGACCCCAAGTCCCTCCATGTTGATCCAGTTGAAATTCTCCAGGAAAATGTGTTTCCTCTTGCCTCTAGGCTTTTGCACTTGCAGCTCCTTCTTCCTAGAAAGCGCCATTTCTTCCCTTTTCCCATTCCACATGCTCTCAGTTAAAACTTCCTGGTGCTTCAGAATATCTCTGTTACTACCTCCCAGAAGTTTGTCTTGCTTCTCTCAGAGTAAGTAGCTTCACTGACTATTGCAGTCAAATATTTTAATGCTAGTCTTTAAATGTAAGGATAATGTCTTATTCACAGTGTTTGTTTAGTATATGGCACAGCTCCTTAATTAGAGAATATCCTTGATGATTATTTGTTGAATAAATGAGACCAACATTAATGACATGTCCAAGACCTAGGGAACAAATAACATTTCTTAACCATCCACATTTCCTAACTAAGGTCCTGCTCCCATTTCCTGATCATTCATTTACAGAAACTTCATAATACCCCCCAAACAGAGATAAAATCCTTACCTCTGATAGACAGGAGATACTGCTGGTAGATTTCACCATTGGCTGTGTATCTTGTTTGGAGGGTGAAGAAGTGCAAATAGAAATTGGTGAGTAAATAAAGTAGATTTTGTACCAGTGCATGAAGGGGATCAGCTGTGAGGAGGTATGTGGGGTCAGTGGGTCAGGGCGTTCCCATTCATCTGGCTTTGCAGGGCCTCTCTGGGATGGGCCACTTGGTCTTTGAATGATCTACACTTCAGAGAGAAGGGTCTCATAGGAACCTGAAACAGCCTGTCCCCTCTCTTATGTGAAAGGTTAAGACAAGCTGCATCTCTAGCCCAGTCACCTTGTGAAGGAATTTTCCTAGCCATAAAGCAATTGTCTAACTAAGGTGAATGCTTAACTTTTAAAAACAGTTTCACTCCTACTTCGCTCTGGAGGAAAAGCTGAATAAAGGAAAACCAGTGCAGATGATCCAAGAAGAGGACCCAAAGGAAGGTCTGCAATGCCTGGCCTCACTTTCTCAGGGGCCACAGTGAGACAGGGCCCTGTCCTTCGGGGTGGCTCTTCTGCCTCCCTATGTGATGACAATGACTTTATCCCTCTACTCAGAAGCTTTGTTTAAAAGGAACTTTCTCCCTAGCTGAATTGATCCCTTCCTGGAAGTGCTGGGAGACAGGAATTTTAATAAATCTCCTGGGTGTGATTCCTGACCTCTTAACTCTTCTTTCATCTCTCAGTAAATGAGTTATGCACCCTAGTAAAGGAAACATGGAAGGGGGGCTATTTACAATCCCTGAGTCCACACCTAATGACCAGGCCTTGGGCTAGTACTGTGCATCTGTGCCAAATTCACAGGGGTTTGAGAAGACCCAGTGAGGTCTCAGGAGAGCTGTGAAAGCAGGGCTCTATCTCAGTCTTTCCTCTGGAGGTAATTGTTGCAGTGAGCAAAGGCGAGTATCTCAGAGCAAATTAAGACTAAAGCATACAATGTATCCTGCTTTGTTTTCCTTCCATAGTTCTTTTTTTTTCTCATCCAATATGTAACCCTAACTTTGCATCCTTTGTTTTCTTCAATTATTCTGTCTTTTTTCTTATTCAATATGTATTAACTTCAACTGTGCACTGAACACAACATTATATAGCAATAATACAGAAAAAAATAACCAACCATCCTTTCTTAGGGATGTTACCTCCTAGGTAGTGGAGAACAAGAAATAAAATGTCATAAGTGTCACATTGTATATTAGGAGTTTTCAAGTGCTTTGGAGCTAAAAAAGGTAAGAGCAACACAGAATGTGGGAAGAAATTGTTAACTTTAAATAGAAAAGTTAGAGCAGATCTTACTGAGAAAATGTCCTTTGAGCAAAAATGTGAAGATCATTTTAGAGAGAAGAGCCACTGAAAAGGTTCTAAGGTCAAGCTGAGGTAGGCAAACAAGGAGACCAATGGAGCCGGACTGGAGTGAGCAAGCTGGGTTGGATGGAATAGGAGATGAGATCAGAGAGTAAGCGGAGTAAGCATATAGAACCACTGTGAAGGTTTCAACTTTTGTTATAAGTGAATCAGGGAACTATTGGGGGTCTTTGAATAGGAAATTGAAATAATTTGAATTTTGTTTAAGAGGAATTGTCACTTTGTTAAAGACTTTGCTTTGTTAGTCTGTTAAAGACTTTACAGGGACCAGAAAGGAAGCAAGCAGACTGGTTAGGAACCTGTTGCAATGACCCAGAAAGGAGCCAATGACTTGGGCCAGAGGAATGGCAGTGGAAGAGTTGTTAAGTGATATAATCCTGGATATATTCAGAAGAAGGATGTGTGTATCTTTAAATGTCAGTTTTGTCAGTTTGCTGCTGTTCAGTTAAGTCAGGTGATTAGAACTTAGTGCTAATGGCCTCTATTTTAGTCCATTAAATATTTTCTCTGATGCTGAGCTTCTTTATGAATTCATCAAATGTTATTTAATTTCTACTTTGTGCCAGCTATGGTGCCAGGCTCAGTGACCCCATTAAGGAAAATATATAGTTTCTGCCCTCCTTATATGGTTGTGGGGAAGATATTGAAAACTGTAGCCAAAGCTCACATTTTAATACAGAAGATCCTAGACAGTCTAGTTTGTGAAGGAGGTGGATTTCTGTAGATTCCACAATAGCACACCAGCAAGCTCTTCCTAGAAACACACACATACACATTAGTAGTCTGTATTAACATGGTTTAGTCATCTTCTTAAGGTAAAGTGGGATCTATAAGTCATCAGTCCATATTCCCTTCTGCTCCCTGGGCAGATTATTAGAGGGCAAGGAATTCATGATTATCTCCAAAAGGAGAGCATTTCTTGTTCAAAGAGTAGATGTTTGCTGAGTCAGAAGACCTACAGATGTTGCCTCAATGACTCTCAAGTGTGAGGAAAAAGGCAGAAATGTTATTCTCCTTATATGGCCCTAAAGAAACCTCTAGCTATGATTTCTCAAAACCAAACCCAGAGTCTTAGTATGTTAGTAGCTCAATTATAATGTAAATTGTATTCCTAAATTTCCAGGATGTCTTCTGTTAAAGTGAGGGATTGTTTAGGGAGGAATGGGAACCTGACAATTGAACTAGGAACAAATAGATTCCCAGGACTCGGAGGACATTGCTCTGCTAACTTTTTGACCAATAATTAGCTGTTTCATGAAAGTTTGGCCCTCATTTGCCTTAGAAACATGTAATAAATGCCCCTGAGGTTGTTGCCATTAAGACACTGCAGATTCTCCTCAGGGACCACTCTCACCTTCCCTCTTTGCTTCCAAACTTGTAAGTAGACTCATATTCCAGCAAACTCAATGGGTGAAAGTTGTTATATATATCAAAGGAGCAGCATGATTTTTCCGAAGTATACAGACAGAAATCTGGGAGATAAGTGTAGGGATGGAGCTCATGGGTATGGAATTATGGTGGGAGGAAAAAAAGTTCGATCAGGCTAAACTTATTGATATGGCCCACTGAGTAGAGACCTTGGATTCAGCATTTCAGCTCAAGAGGTTAGAAAGGGCTCTACAGATTGTTTAGTTGGCTGGCTAAAACATGAGTGCAAGGGTAGGTCTACCACAGTAAATAGAATTTAAAGTGTAAGATTTACATTTATATACCGTAGAGTAATTTGGCCAAAGGCTTTGGGAGATAAACTGTTGGAATAGGTTTATCAAATAAGGCCTGCTCACCCATTCTGGGAGAATACATCTTTCACTATGACTGTGAGAAACAAATTTATGAGAGAAGATCCAGCATCCTTTAAGGGCCCCGTGGTTGCTCTTCTGTGTAGGTCAGAAATTATAGGGAGCTGCTACCACTGAACTGGGATCTCTAAATGCAATGGGAATAATGGGATCTCATGTGGCATGGCCATCATCATATCTTAATCCTCAAAGATAAGTTGAATGTGGCTGTTGTAATGGGTGGCGGAGTGAAAGCAGTAAGCATGGCAGTCTGACTCACAGAGACTGATGGTTAGTTAATGACGATGTTCTTAGAAAATAACTTCTTGGTGTCAAATCCTTGGTTCTTGAGGTTAAGTCATGGTCAGCTAATGACATTCCTATAAATGTCCACCAAACAAATGTCATTTTCTGATCTGACAAGAAAGGCAAGGTGCCAAGGCACAACTCTCCCCTGCCAAGGTCCTGGTCTTGGCTAAGAGAAGGGAGATCTTAGCTGGTAGCTTCCTCAGGACCAGGTCCCCAGACCCTGCCCAGCTGTCATCACTGAGGGAACCAGGCACCCAGGACCCAACTGGTTCTCAGGCTCCCCGAACAGTGGGGTGGGGGTGGAGGGTCAGCCAGGTCCCATAGACTGTGAACCCAGGCAGACTGCCACTGCTATTAGGATGGGGGAGAAGCTTACCACTACCTCAAGGCCTGGGTCAAGCCAGTGGGTAGTCTTGGGGAAGGTTCTGGAGACCTGCAGGACACAGCCCCCAGCCTCATTCCTTGGTCTCTCAACTTGCCCATTGGCCTAGGGCCAGGCGAGCTGGAAGACCCTGGGGAGAAGGCCAGGACCCTCCTCTCACCTCACTCTCCAACTGACAACCACCACTCCCACTGGACCTTTGGCTGAATTCCTCATAAACATGGCTCATTAATAGTTGGCTGCTTGTGGGCGGGCCCATGTGGTACTGACCAATGACCAAGAATGACAGCTACAGATAGCTTACGGTGAGCTGTTGGATTCATGATCTCCAAAGAAGAAGATTTAGCTTTGGGACCAGAGACCAGGCTTGATCACTCAAGAAATTTCATATAGCAGAGTTTAATTAAAGTGAAAAGGGACTGAGAAAGCTTCTGACATTGACATCGAAAATGGGGTTGGAGAGTGACCCCCGTGCTAGTTTTAGCAAGCTGTTTTATGTCTGTTAGAAAGTTATTAATCAGATAAGATAGACACCTCAAGGCTGAGGGAGTTTCACCAGGCCCCTCTCCCACAATATGCATTTTTGACATAGGATGGCACGAGGTGTGTCATCCCCTAGCCATAAAATAATTGATATGAATACTGGCTTGTTGAGCTATTATCAGCCCAAGGTTTGAGAAAAGAAAAAAAAAGTTAGTCTTAGGTGGAATCATTTTTAAGAAAGGCAAATTCCAAGGCAAATACATAGTTTCATTAACATAGCTTAAGAAAAACATTTCCTTGGAGAGTTTGTTTCTTCCTGCTGCTTAAGCGAGAGACAAAAAATGTCTAACACTTGCAGCCTATTTCCTCCATTTGGAGACCCCTGGCATTCCTGCCTGTTATCCTTTCACTACCAGTCCCATGGCAACTGTTGCCCGGTAACCCCATGGGGAAAGAGGGGAGGAATAATGCACAGCAATGGCCTCATGCAAAGAGCTGCACTTGGCTGGCTCTATTACAAAGATATTATGCTTATTGTTTTTTCTTATCATGGAATGATGAAGTCAAGTGGGCTTTAGGCATCCTTAATACAAAAAAAGCTAGTGGAGGTGATGGAATTCCAGCTGAGCTATTTCAAATCCTGAAAGATGATGCTGTAAAAATCCTGCACTCGATATGTCAGCAAATTTGGAAAACTCAACAGTGGCCACAGGACTGGAAAAGGTCAATTTTCATTCCAATCGCAAAGAAAGGTAATGACAAAGAATGTTCAACTACTGGACAGTTCAGTTCAGTCGTTCAGTCATGTCTGACTCTTTGCAACCCCATAGACTGCGGCACACCCGGCCTCCCTGTCCAACACCACCTCGAGGAGCTTGCTGAAATTCATGTCCATCGAGTTCGTGATGTCATCCAAACTTCTCACCCTCTGTCATCCCCTTCTCCTCCTGCCTTCAATCTTTCCCAACAAAAGGGTATTTTCCAAGGAGTCAGTTCTTTACATCATGTGGCCAAAGTATTTGAGCTTCAGCTTCAGCATCAGTCCTTCCAATGAATATTCAGGATTGATTCCCTTTAGGATGAACTGCAGTCCAACTACTGGACAATTGCTCTCATTTCTCATGCTAGTAAGGTTATGCTCAAAATCCTTTAAGCTATGCTTCAGCAGTATGTGAACCTAGAACTTCCAGATGTACAAGTTGGTTTTGAAGTGTCAAAGGAACCAGAGATCAAATTGCCAACATTCGTTGAATCATGGAGAAAGCAAGGGAGAAAAACATCTGCTTTGTTGACTACCCTAAAGCCTTCGACCATGTGGATCACACCGAACTGTGGAAAATTCTTAAAGAGATGGAATACCAAACCACCTTACCTGTCTCCTGAGAAACCTATATGCGGATCAAGAAGCAACAGTTAGAAGCTTACCTGGAACAACTGACTGGTTCCAAATTGGGAAAGGAGTACGACAAGGCTGTATACTGTCACCCTATTTATTTAGCATATATACAGAGTACATCATGCAAAATGCCTGGCTGGATAAATCAAAGCTGGAATCGAGATTGCCAGGAGAAAAATTAACAACCTCAGATATGCAAAGGATACCACTTTAATGGCAGAAAGTGAAGGGGAACTAACAAGCCTTTTGATGAGGGTAAAAGAGGAGAGTGAAAAAGCTGATTTAAAACTCAGTATTCAAATTACTAAGATCATGGCATCTGGTCCCATAACTATGGTAAATAGAAAGAGAAAAAGTAGAAGCAATGACCGATTTTATTTTCTTGGGCTCCAAAGTCACTGCAGATAGTACCACAGCCATGAAACTAAAAGATGCTTGCTCCTTGGAAGAAAAGCTGTGACAAACCTAGACAATGTATTGAAAAGCAAAGACATCAGTTTGCCAACAAAGATCCTTATAGTCAAAGCTATGGTTTTTCCAGTAGTCATGTATGGATGTGAGAGGTGAACCGTAAAGAAGGTTGAATGCTGAGGAATTTATGCTTTTGAATTGTGGTGCTGGAAAAGATTTTTGAGAGTCCCTTGGAGAGCAAGGAGATCAGACAAACCCTAAAGGAAGTCAGCCCTGAATATTCATTGGAAAAACTGATGCTGAAGCTGAAGCTCCAGTACTTTGGCCGCCTGATGCAAAGAGTGGACACTTTGGAAAAAACCTTGATGCTGAGAAAGATTAAAGGCAAATGGAGAAGGGAGTGGCAGAGGATGAGATTGTTAGATAACATCACTGGCTCAATGGACATAAATTTGAGCAAACTCCAGGAGATAATGAAGGACAGGGAAGCCTGACATGCTGTAGTCCATGGAGTGGCAAAGAGTTAGACACAACTGGACAACAACAACACCAGGAAGCAGCAATTACTCTGGACATTTCAACGAGACATTTACCTGAAAGATGACTGTAGATGAATGTGATAAAAATTCAAGTACCTTCCACTGAAGTGAAATTTCTAGGTGTCTAAAGGAGACACCTAGATGTTCTTTGGAAAGAATGATGCTAACACTGAAACTCCAGTACTTTGGCCACCTCATGCAAAGAGTTGACTCATTGGAAAAGACTCTGATGCTGGGAGGGATTGGGGGCAGGAGGAGAAGGGGATGACAGAGGATGAGATGGCTGGATGGCATCACCGGCTCGATGGACTTGAGTTTGAGTGAACTCCGGGAGTTGGTGATGGACAGGGAGGCCTGACGTGCTGCAATTCACGGGGTCACAAAGAGTCGGACACGACTGAGTGACTGAACTGAACTGAGCAGGCTCTTGCCTGGAAATAGGCTGCAGTCCATGGGGTCACGAAGAGTCGGACACGACTGAGCGACTTCACTTTCACGCATTGGAGAAAGAAATGGCAACCCACTCCAGCGTTCTTGCCTGGAGAAGCCCAGGGATGGGGGAGCCTGGTGGGCTGCCGTCTATGGGGTCGCACAGCACGACTGAAGTGACTTAGCAGCAGCAGCAGCAGACTAAGCAAATGGCAGACTGTGTGTTCAGTTGTCTCTTTGTGACCCCATGGGCAATAGCCTGCCAGGCTTCACTGTCAGTGGGAATTTTTCAGGCAACAATACTGGAATGGGCTGCCATTTCCTTCTCCAGAGGATCTGATCTTCCTGACCCAGGGATCAAACCTGAGTGTCCTGCATTCCAGGAGGATCCTTTACCTTTGCACCGCCTGGGAAGACCCAGAGGGCAGACTAGCAGTCTCAAGAAAACATCATCCCTCAGTCGGAATTGGGGCTCCTTTTATAAACAAGAGGGGGAGGGCCCCATTTTGGCACTGACCAATGGCTGAGCAGGGCCGATAAGGGCAGCTACTCACTAACAGTCGCCTGCTTGGGGGAGGGGCCCACTGTGGCGAAGGCTGAGTGCAGCGGCAAATAGCTGGTGCCTGCCTCACTGCCTCTGCACCCAGAGCAGAGGTGTGACTCCAGAAAGCCGGCAAGTCCGAAGTACCAGGTTGCTCCAGCAGTGTCGTCCTCCAGCCCTCGGTGGCTGAGGCGTGCAGGCTGCAGACAACATGGTGGCCACATAAAGATGGCTGACACGTCAGGCAATCATGATCACTGTCTGAGGCAACAGGCACTGTAGCCTGCTGCTGGCCCCGGCAGCCAGCCTCATGAGTGCCGAGGAGGCCCTGGAGCTGACGCACCCGGAGCGGAGCCCTGCCTGCCTGCTTGGGGTGGGTGAGTGACGGGAGCGGTGGCCTGACCAGATTAGGCTCAGTGAGGGCTGCCAGTGGCGAGGTGCGACAGAGAGGCCGCTGCCTCAACGAGCACAAGCCTGCGCCAGGGAGGGAAGGGCGCATCACACCTCCGGGTTCAGGCTGGGAAGGCCGCCGCTACAGTGAGGAGCATGTCAAGACATCCTTTGTAAGGTAAGGAAAAATAAGGCATAATATCTAGTATGCTGCTTTGGTTTTGAAGGCAATATTCCTCACATGGGTGAGCTGTTCCATCTCATCTACCAAACGACTCGAAAAGCAGGGTCCAGAATAAGAAAAGGCGCTGCAACAGGTCTAAGATTCTCTGTCTTATGGGCCATATGATCCAACAGATACAGTGGTGTTGGAAGTGTCAGTAGTACATAGAGATGCTGTTTAGAGCTTTTAAGAAACCCTTTTATATGAATCACAGAACAAACACTTAGGATTTTGGAGCAAATCCCTGACATCTCTGTGAATAACTACTCTCCTTTTGAGAAACAGCTTTTAGCTTACTATTGGGCTTTGTCAGACAATGAACACTTAACCATAGGCCGTGAAGGACCTGGCTGCCATTATAAATTGAGTGTTATCTGACCCACCAAGCTATAGGGTTAGACATGGACAGTAGTGCCACCTTATAGAATGGAAGTGGTATGTATGAGGTAGGGCTTAAACAGGCCATGAAGACATAAGTTGCATGGGGAAGTGGCCCAAATGCCCGTGGCTCTTATTCTTGCTACATTACCTTCTATCTCCTAGGCCACACATACAGCATCTTGGGGAATTCTCTGTGACCAGTTAGTTGACTGAGGAAGAGAAAACCTGGACATGGTTTACAGATGATTCTGCACAATATGCAGGAGCCACCCTAACATGGACAGTTACAGCAGTACAGCCCCTTTCCAGATATCCCTGAAGGACCATGGTAAAGGTAATTTGTCCCAATGGACAGAACCTTGACCAGAGCACCTGTTTGTCCATTTTGCCTAGTAAGAGAAATGATCAAAAGTATAAATCTATATACTTAATCAATGGTTTTTCTGGATGGTCCAGGATTTACAAGAAGCATGATTCAAAAATTGGAGACAAGGAAGTCAGGGAAGAGGAAATGTGATTATACTTCTCTGAATGGAGCCATGAAATTAAAAGATGCTTGCTCCTTGAAAGAAAAATTATGACCAACCTAGACAGTGTATTAAAAAGAAGAGACATTACTTTGCAAACAAAGGTCCCATCTAATTAAAGCTATGGTTTTTCCAGTAGTCATGTATGGATGTTAGAGTTGGATTATGAAGAAAGCTGAGCAGCAAAGAATTGATACTTTTGAACTGTGGTGTTGGAGAAGACTCTTGAGAGTCCTTGGGACTGCAAGGAGATCAAACCAGTCAACCTAAAGGAAATCAGTCCTGAATATTCATTGGAAGGACTGATGCTGAAGCTGAAACTCCAATACTTTGGCCACCTGATGCAAGGAACTAACTCATTGGAAAAGACCCTGATGCTGGGCAAGACTGAAGGCAGGAGGAGAAGGGGACGACAGAGGATGAGACGGTTGGATAGCATTACTGACTCGATGGACATGAGTTTTAGTAAGCTCCAGGACTTGGTGATGGACAGGGAGGCCTGGTATGCTGCAGTCCATAGGGTTGCAAAGAGTTGGACATGACTGAGGGACGGAACTGAACTGAACTGAATGGGAAAAAAAAAAATCATTAAGATATTTTGTGTTCCATGTGAATACTCACCAAAAGTTGACCTCATCAAAAAATTATTGTTTTAATGAGTGGATAGGATGACCTGTTCTGTGGACAATAGTCTTTTTCCCCAGCCACTTTTGTCATTTCCCAGTGGGCTTATAAATGAAATGACCATGATGTCAGGGGTGGAATTTGTGCATGGGCTCAGAATCATTGACGTGTAGTGCTAAGGATGACCTGGCTAGAGCTAGTGTCCAATCTGTCAGCAGCAGAGACCAACACTGAGTCCCTAATATGGCACTATTTCCTGCCAGTTACCTGATGATGACTGGTTACTTTGGACCACTTCCAACATGGAAGGGGCAACACTATGTTCTTCCTGGAATAGACACTAACTTTTGACATAGTATTGCCTTCCCTAAATGCAGTACTCTGTCAAAGCTACCATCTGTGGATTTCAGAATGATTTATCCATTCTTGTAGTTCTTCCACAATGAATTGCTTCTGATCAATAAATGAAGTGTGTTTCACAGAAAATGAAATACAGCAATGTGTCCATGCTCATGGCATTCACTGATCTTACCGGGAAGAGTATGACTGGGATACAGGAAATCCCTTAGGGAATCTCTTAGCACCATGATTAAAGTTAATGGAAAATTACAACTTGGTTCAAGCAGGATTTCTAATGGCCCAGACTCTTCAAGAATGAAGGTTTCAGTCACCATACTAGGCAAAGAACAATGGACAGCTGAGGTGCTTTTTTGAGAGCAAAGAGAATATGGAATGCAATGTTAAAGACAATTACAAACATTAGTAAAGACCATGTGACCAGTTGCAGAAATAAGATTTGTAATAGTTTAATATTATAAATATTTATTTTTTATAAATATATGTATACCCATATATATATATATATCATTTAGCATAAAATATATTAATAAATTTATACCACAGTGTTTAAGTTACAGATATCAATGGAAAAGGGTGAACATCCTCAAGGACTTTGCAGCTTCTGGAGAAAGAATTAGCATAGTTTTGGTTTTACACAAGATAGTTGTATTGTGTTAGGTGGAAGAATGACCTTGTTATTGTCTTTATTTTGGAGATTGCATGATTCAAGGAGATAAATGTGAATTCTAAGTTGACAAGGGAAGACCATGGTGACCAATTTTAGGTATCAACTTGGCTAGGCTTTATTTCCCAATTTTTCAATCAAACACTAATGTGTGACTGTGTAGGTATTTTATTAGAGGTGATTCAAGTACATGTTCAATTCACTTTATGTATAAAAAATTATTCTAGATAATTTAGAGGAACTTTGTTCAATCAAGTGAAGGGCCTTAAGAGGAGAACTGAGGGTGAAGAAATTTCACCTGTGAGAAGTAGCTTAACTCATGCCCAAGAGTTCCAGGCTACCCTTCCTGACTGCCTGCACTCCGAATTTCAAGTTAGTGTCGCCAACTCCCACAGTTTCATAAGTTAGTTTCATGTAATATATCTTCTAATGCATATCTCCTACTGGGTCTGGTTTATCTGATTGAACCCTTACTTATACAGTCAATACATTTTTTTCCTGCAACAAAGGGGAGATTTTACAATTTAGTTACCTGGAAAATTTCCTTCTATCATCAGCTTTGACAATTTATCTTACTTTTTCTGGTTCACTGACGGTTGTCCAGGAAAACCTTTACCTATTTCCATCCTTCTCTGAAGATTTCTAGTCAGCTACAAGTCATTCCATCTTTCCTTCTTGAAAGCCACTCTTCTGATTTTGAATATAGTAGCATAGTTATAATTGGAGTACAATATTAAATAGGCAATATAACTATAAAATCCATGTCCAACTTTTTTCCTTTTTTTGAATTTTTTATTTTGTATTGGGGTATAGCTGATTAATAATGTTGTGATAGTTTCAAGTGAACAGCAAAGGGACTCAGCCATCCATATACATGTATCCATTCTCCCCAAACCCCACCTCCCATCCACGCTGCCACATAACATTGAATAGAGTTCCATGTGCTATACAAGAAGTCCTTGTTGATTATCCATTTTAAACCATTTCTAATGGTCATTGTGTATATAACCTTTCCAAACTCCCTAACTATTCCTTCCCCTGGCAACCATAAGTTCATTTTCTAAGTCTGTGAGTCTCTTTGTTTTGTAAGTAATGATCATTTGTATCATTACTTTTCAGAGTCCACATATAAGAGATGTCAGAGAATATTTCTCCTCTGTTTGACTTACTTCATCTAGTAGTGTATACAGCCTTTAATCATTAATTTAGGAAACCTGAATTGTGGACAAAGTTTTCAGTTATACTATTTTTTCTACTTTTCTGTATGATTTAAACATTTTAAAATAAAATATTAAAAATATTAAAGTAAAATAAATATTAAAAGCAAAAAATAATAAAGGGGAAAGAAAAAATGAACTGTTGTATGGACAATAAGATACCTCCTTTGGAAATACAATTCATCAAGTAAAATAGAACATAAGTAAGGACACAGAGGATTTGTATAACACATGCCCTAATGGCTATACAGAAAATTTTTAAATCAGGTGGTCTAAACCAGAAAAGGAATGTCAGTTTATAAATATAGATGATGGTTGAGGTTATAATAATAATTATACAGCTGCTTAATTAAAATGAAAACATTTTTAAAATAAAAACAATCTCATGAGATTTCAAAGCAGAAAGAAAGTGTTAGTTGATCAGTTATGTCTGACACTTTTCAACTCTGTGGTCTGTCCATGGAATTCTGTAGGTAAGAACACTGGAGTGGGTTGCCATTCCCTTCTCCAGGGGATCTTCCCAACCCAGGGATCAAACTTGGGTCTCCTGCATTGCAGGCAGATTCTTTACCCTCTGAGCTAACAGGGATGCCTGTGAGATTTCAAGATAACATTAATTGTACAATAATGATTAATAAAGGTTTTCAAGCATAAATATATACTGTTATCTTTTGACAAAAGACTGAAAAGTCTAACACTTGGATAGGAATTATATGATTCAAGATAAAGTATCTTATATTGTTTTTAGTGCTTATATGAGGGCCATGACCCATACCACTACCTTTTGACTAAAGAAAAGTGGTAGTGGTGGTAGTTAAGTATCTCAGTCGTGTCCGACTCTTGCGATCCCATGGATTGCAGACTGTCAGGCTCCTCTGTCCATGGGATTTCCCAGGCAAGAATTCTGGAGTGGGTTGCCATTTCCTTCTCCAAGGGATTCTTCCTGACTTGGGAATTGAATCCAGGTCTCCTGCATTGCAGGCGAATGCTTTACCAACTGAGCTACGAGGGATATTATTAGAAATTATACAGTGGTTAGACTAAAAATCACGAGGGCCAGGAAAACATATCAAGTTTAGATAAGTTGAAAACTACCACAGTTTATAAAACCAAAGTAAAACAATCTTATCTGACATTTTTTCTTAAATTTATTATCTTTGGCTGTGCTGGCTCTTCATTGCTGCCTGGGCTTTCTCTAGTTGCAATAGGGGGGCTTCTCATTGCTGTGGCTTCTTCTGTTGCAGAGTACTGGGCTCTTTTGAAGTGGGCTTCAATAGCTGCTGTGGGTGGGCTCAGTAGTTGTGGCTCCCAGGCTCTAGAGCACAGGCTGAACAGTTGTGTCTCATGAGCCTAGTTGCTTCACAGCATGTGGGATCTTCCCGGATCAGGGATCAAACCTGTGTCTCCTGCCTTGACAGGCAGATTCCTTACTACTGAGACAACAGGGAAACCCCTCTTCTGATCTTATATAAAAACTTAATACAAAATAGGAAGACCATGTAGTTATAGTATAAAGTCAAAACAAAACAAATATAGCATATAAATTAATAACCCAATTAAAACTTATGAAATGTGGCTTCCAAGTTGTTAGGGTGAAATGGCATGGCTGCCATCCTTAAACTCTTGGCAGAACATATTTTGTTAATTCACTCATCCAATATGTTTGCTAAGCCAGACAGAATCCATTTTTCCTCTATCATTTTATAATGGCTGAACGAAAGCATGTACTACTTCTTAGCATATTGCATCCACCATTACAAAATTTTAAAAAAATCTTTAGAAGGGAGATGTTCTGGGAAACTTGGAAAAATCTTATACATCCAGGCCAAGTACTAACAAAAGCAGTTTCGTGGCTCTTGTCAATGCCAATGCTTACTTTACCTGAAAACTAGGGGGCTTTAATGAATTGCTTCTAGTTTTTCTGAGTCTAAGCCCCAACTATAACACCCCCAAAATTATATATATAGAAGTTCCAATATAGGAAGAGAACTAAAGTGTGAAATTATGTATTTTATAAATATATCCCATTTGTTAGAAAATTTACATTGTATGTATTTTATATTCTAAAAATTTATATTACATATCATATAATACATTTTATAAGTGGGTTTTATTATAAAATGGGCCAAGATATTATATATATATATATGTATATAAAATCCTGTTTTCTCTCTACCATGGTAAGTTTTGCACACTATCTTGCAATGTTTCTTTTGGGGTCTGAAAGGTATTTCTCTCTCATTTTTTCATAGATTTAAAAAAGTAATTAAATGAGATATCATTAAGGTCAATTGATTATAAAAGGAACAAGTCCCCTAACCCACTAGGAAGCAAGCAACAGGTCATTACATTGACTATTGCAGAACTTCTTTTTGTATATGCCTCCTAAGATAGAAAGGGCTTTTAAAACAAAACAAAATTAAACTGGAAAAATGTCATTAATATAACTCTAAAGACTAGTTTTATAACTATTTCTGAATATCTTCTTGAAAAATAGAATTACTTTACTAATGTATGTGTTTTAGAATTCTGATTAGTTAACTCTTTGCCTCCTAAAAGAAAGAATTTAATTAATACAAGAAACAAAGGGAATTTTCTTTGATATATAGCCTCTTATTCCTTAATTATTGTATTAAGTCAGTATGTTTATCATTGCAGATGATGAAAAAAAGAAGAAAATCTGAAATCTGAATTTCTTCAGCAAAGAGAATCTCTCAAGAAAAGGGCCTGGCCACTTGCCATGGTTTTTCTGATGGCATTTTTGACCTCCTTGTTCCTGAGGCAGTAGATGATAGGGTTGAGCATGGGAGTAAAGACTGCATATATGGCTGAGATCAATTTGTTAGAATTGAATGAAGCAATGGCCTGAGGTCGGACATACATGAAGATCACGGCTGTGTAGAAGATGACTACCACTATAAGGTGAGAGGCACAGGTAGAGAAGGCCTTCCGCTGCCCAGTGGCTGAAGGAATGTGCAGGATGGCAGAGACAATGAAGGCATAGGAAAGGACAGTGGCTGAGAGAGGGAACACAAGGATGATGATGGCTAGCACAAAGTCTACCATCTCTGCCACAGATGAGTCCATGCAGGCCAATTTGAGGATGGGGGAAACATCACAGAAAAAATGGTTCAAGATATTATTACCACAGAAGGAAACTTGGGAGATGAAGTATACTTTTGCCATGGAGACAGCAAAGCCACTCAGCCAGGAACTGATGGTTAGCCGAACACAAAGTTCTGTGGTCATCATAACCGGATAGCGAAGAGGCCAACATATAGCCACATAGCGGTCATAGGCCATGGCAGCCAAGAGCACACACTCAGTACAGGCAAGTGACATGAAGAAATAGAGCTGGGTCATGCATCCCAAGAAGGAGATGGTATTGGGACAAAGCAGGAATCCAGCCAGCATCTTGGGGACTGTGACAGATATATACCAGGTCTCCAGAAAGGACATGGTGCCCAGAAAATAATACATGGGCTTGTGCAGGGATCCAGTGACCCACACAGTGAGGATGATGACTACATTCTCCAACAGCACAAATAGGTAGGTGATGAGGAAGAGGAAGAAAAGCAGAACTTGCAGCCAAGGGTAAGTAGGGAAGCCCACCAGGACAAATTCACTAATATGAGTGATATTTTCCTTCCACATAATTAGGACATCAAAAGACAAAAGATTTAATGATGGCAGCACCAGATTGAAGAGTGAATTCACATTGGCGCAAGGGGCCCTCAGGCTACATTAAACATAACCCTAGGGTCATAATCTTCATGGGGTATAATATAGGTCACTGGAGGCCACAGCATCTTCTCCAGAAAATCAGGTGTCAGAACAGGACCTGAAAACAAATAGAACATAGACACAAAGCTAAGAATCTCAAAGTAGAATTGTGAGGTCAGATTCAGGTTTCAGGCCTTTGGATCTGAAGAGGCCTCCAGGTAGTACTAGGAGGAAATCCTTCCCTTATCATCATCTTCACAGATTTCAGGGGCAGCTATAAGGTAGGAAATCATCACAATTAGAGAAAGTGCCAAGGATTGTCCAGGAAGCAAGGAAGTTTGAAGTCTGGAGAAAATAGAAGCAGAATATCAACTAGGAAAGATCCTCCTGGCCAGAAGAATTGCTGACTCTGGTCTACTCCTCAGCTATGCCGTATGTCTTTTGAAGACACTGGCAACAGTACTTAATAATTCACTGCCTATTTTTAGGCTCAGAGCTTTAAAAAAATTGAATAAAGAAATGTTTACCCTCTTAGAATAACTAAATATATTTTAGTGTTTTAGATGATTTCTAATAACACTAATGCTAATAATTACATATGTAATAGCTATACATAATAGTTTCATTTATACATATCTAATATTATATATACATATCTACTACTGCTGCTGCTGCTAAGTCACTTCTGTTGTGTCCGACTCTGTGCAACCCCATAGATGGCAGCCTACCAGGCTCCCCCGGAGTGGGTTGCCATTTCCTTCTCCAATGCATCAAAGTGAAAAGTGAAAGTGAAGTCGCTCAGCCGTGTCTGACTCCTAGCGACCCGTCTGGTAGGAGCCACCTACCAGGCTCCTCCATCCATGGGATTTTCTAGGCAAGAGTACTGGAGTGGGGTGCCATTGCCTTCTCCAATACATATCTATTAGTTACATATTTTTAGAATAGTTCACAGTTGATCTCAAATTAATCTGTATAATTCATCTACATCTTCAAAGACTGGCTGAAATATTTTATACTTCTGGAAGAAGTGCTACTTGACTAATTCTATCTACTTCCTGACTCTGAAATTCCTTATTATGGATACTACTTGAGGGCGAGTTGCATTTAAGAAGCTGCCTTGGGAGTGGGAAGTCAGGAGATTTGACGATTTGAAAGGGTCCTCGGCTTCCCAGGGCACAATATATAATCTGAGGAAATTTAAAAACACTTTCTTCATAAATGGAGACAGAATAAAAAGAACAGATAAAAATGGGTTGAGATTATAAATTAAATGAATTTTAAAAGAGAAACATATTCTTTAAGAACCCCAGTAGAAATCAGGGAACTGGAAAGAAGAATAAGATTTGAAATTTCCTAAGCAGGAGATGTAGGAGATGCAGGTTCCATTGTTTGGTTGGGAAGATCCCCTGGAATTAGAAATGACAACCCACTCCAGTATTCTTGCCTAGAAAATTCCATAGATAGAGGAGCCTAGTGGTCTCAGTCCATGGAGCTGTAGAGTCTGACTGAACGACTGAGCACTCACATGCAAATATTTAGTAATTTTTTCTGATTTGTATGTACTTTGTAGCCTAACTCTCCCACCTCCCCCAGCCCCCAGATCTCTAATAAAGTAGTTGGTTATATGTGTTGGAATAATTGCAATAAAATGGATTCAAATTTGACTTCTTTCTCCACTCAAAAGCATTATCCTTTAATGAAGCTTAACAACTCTCTCAGGGAGGTCAATTTGCCTAAGAGAGTGAAGCCATATGGAAGCACATAGCCTAAAATCCTATCAATTACAGAACAAGGTTGTGAAGGAATTTTTACATGTGAATGCACACTCACTTGTGTCTGATATTTCAGGAATAACAGAACACAAAAGAGTAATACAACAAGAGACTTGATATAGACAAAAAAAAAAGCCCAGTATTCATAAGGTACTACAACATTAAGGAAACTGCCAAAGAGTGGGACAAATAATTGGAAGACCTGAATTCTAGTCCACGATTTCTCTCTTATTAACTTTATAATCTGATATAAACTTCATTACCAAACTTTAATTCCCTTTAAAAAAGTTTATAATACTAAAAAATTCAACAAATTATGGATGCAGACAACTTATAGAATTGTTGAAAAGTGAAAGTGAAGTGTCTCAGTCGTGTCCGACTCTTTGCAACCCCATGGACTGCAGCCTACCAGGCTCCTCTGTCCATGGGATTTTCCAGGCAAGAGTACTAGAGTGGGGTGCCATTGCTTTCTCGGTTATAGAATTGGTAGTGGTTAAGATAAAGATCCAGGTTTCCCTGGTAACTCAGATGGTAAAGAATCTGCCTGCAATGCAGGAGACCAGGGTTTATTCTTGGATGGGGAAGATCCCCTGGAGAAGGGAATGGCTACCCACTCTAGTATTCTTACCTGGGAAATCCCACAGACAGAGATGCCTGACAGCTACAGTCCATGGGTCACAAACATTAGGACATGACTGAGTGTCTAAGCACATAAGATAAATATCTAGTTCATGCTCATTGGAGACTTGGTCCCACATGGCATTTTGAAAGTATGAAGATGAAAAGGTCGAATTTTTATATTCAGATCTTGAGAAGATAATATAAGGAAACAAGCCATTACAGTCCTCTGTGTTACAGCTACAAGTAAGATAGGTAGCCCCTGGGAGGAAGATCTTAACATTACCTTCAGCGGTGGCCTTCAAAGAAAGCAATAAGGCTTTATCTGCACCTGGGCAAGTGAGCCCTACTGGAGAAAAATCACAAAAGAGGACAGATGATATCAGCATAAATTTATAGTCATGTAGCTCAGCTGAACCACAGACAATGGCTGGTATCTTACACTATGTTTTAAATTGATTCACTCTCTACATTTCCCAAAGATTTCTTGGTTTTAATCTCTAATCTGCCATTCCACTCTCTCCAACTCTCAGCAGACAATTTCTCCTCTTATAAAGACAAACGAGATTAGTTTTCCACTTCCAAATCATTATGCTAAACTCTGACATCTCTGTTCATTCTTTCCTTACTTCTTATCTAAGACTGGTCCCTCTCTCTGTTCTACATCTCATTTTTTAGGAAGCTGTTATCAGAAATCCTACCTCTTTTTTGTATATTAAATTCTTTACACAAACATTCATTGAGCATCATTACATGCCAGGAGGGCACTGTTCTAGATGCTTTTGAAACAGTTCACTGAACAAAACAGGAAAAAAAAAAAAAAGGCAAAAAACTCCTAATCTTAAGAAGTTACATCCTAGTGAAGGGATACAGGCAGTAAATACAGTCCTTCTCAAGACTTTGAATAAATATAATATGGATATAAATGTAGGAGTTGACACATTCTGTGGAAAAATCAGAGCAAAGTAAGTAAAATTAAGTGTGTGGCAGTGTAGCAGGTTCATGTTTTATTCAGGATGGCCAGGGTAAGCCTCATTGAGCAGAGTCACGAAGAAGCTAACAGTCATCTGACTGATGAAATAGTTTTCCAAAAAAAAAAGAGAACAGATCTAGTATGGTTGGAGTAGAGTGAGCGGGAGAAGTCAGAGAATTAAGGGCAGGTGATGATGAGCAGGTCACCATGGGCTTTTCAAGCAGTTGTAATCATGTTGGCCTTTACTCTGTGTGGATTGGAGCCACTTTGGAAAGTTCTGAGCAGTTGACTGACCTAATCTTACTAATGTTTTAAGAAGTTTTCTGGCAGGTTCTTCTTATCTGAATCATTTCTGACAACTTTTAAGAATGGTCAAACAGTTGTTCTTTTTCCTGAATATAATCCTTCTTTTCTGATCATATTTTTGTATCTGCTTCAGAACACTGTACCATCCATCAAGCCCTCTCTTGCCTTACCTTTACTTTCTACTGTTACTACCTCTCTGGTAATATGCAGCTTTTCCCATCTTAAAAAGGTTACTTAGTTTCTTAATCTCTGACTCTTCTCACGGTAGTCCCCACACCTTTAACTCTACTATGGTTCAAGTAGTTCCATGCACTGAAAACACCAAGACAAATAGACATTGGAGCTGTCTAGTAAAGGAGACAAAGAAGGGGTCAGAAAATTAGAATATAATGCAATAAGCATCATGATAGGATACTGAGTATTAGGAATCCAGGGTAGAATAATTCTTTGTTAAAAGAACCCAGAAAGATGTCATTAAAAAGTGCCATTTTAACTGAAATGAAACATCATAGAATTTTGAAGGGAAGGAGAAATATCAAAGAGAGCAAAAAGCAAATGCAAAGACACAGAATAAAGCATTAAAACATTGGTGACGGGACGAGTTGCATTTTGACTAGAAAGCACTGATAGCCTGGAAGGAAGAAATGGATCAAGACAAGGCTGGAAGATGAGGTTATAGACAGTTATTCCTCACTGTTTCCTATGCCTTTCTACTAGTTCTTCTCATTTCTGATACACTGAGTCCTATAACATCTGACAAAGTACCTCTTTTTTTAACTTTTTATTTTATATTTGAATACAACTGATTAACAATGTTCTAATAAGTTTCAGGCGGACAGTGAAGGGGCTCAGTGATACATATAGATGATTCTATTCTTCCCTAAACTCTCCTCCCATCCAGGCTGCCACATAATTGAGCAGAGTTCCGTGTGCTGTATACAGTAGGTTCTGATGGTTATCCATTTTAAATATAGCAATGTGTACACGTCCATCCCAAACTCCCTAGCTATCCCCTCCCCACATCATTCTCCCCTGGTAACCACAAGTTTGTTCTCTGTGAGTCTGTTTCTCCTTTGTAAATATGTTCATTTGTATTCATTTTTTTAGATTCTGCATATAAGGGATGTCATGCAGTATTTTTCCTTGTTTCTGACAGAGTACTTCCTGTCTCACTGACATCATATAGAAAAAAAAAATGAGTTCCATTTACATATTTTCTAACATTAGCCTAAACCCTCTTTATTTTTTTAAAAGATAGTAAATATTTATTTTTTTATTGAAGTATAGTAAATTTTCAGTGTTATGGTCATTTCAAGTTGATAATTCACTCTGCAGCAAAAAGATTCAGTTATATATACATATATATCTATTTTTTCAGATTATTTCCCCTTATAGGTTATTACAAAATATTGAGTATAGTTTCCTGTGCTATGCAATAGGTCTTTGTTGGTTATCTGTTTTACATATAGTAATGTGTATATGTTAATCCCAAACTCCTAATTAATCCCTTCCTCCCCTTCCCCTTTTGGTAACGATAAATTTGTTTTCTATGTCTGTAACTCTATTTCTGTTGTGTATATAAGGTCATTTGTATCATTCTTTTTTTCTTAGATTCCGCGTATAAATAATATCTTATTTATCTTTCTCTGTCTGGCTTACTTCACTTAGCATGATCATCTCTAGGACTATGAACTCCCTTGATTTTTAAGATCCACATTTTATTCTTAAAACTTTGAGCCAGTACAGTATTGCCTCTGGCATGACCAAGATCTCTGCATACACCCATCATTCTGAGCACACATGAGTCCCACACGAGACTATTGTCCTATACTTTCTCCCTGCTGAATGCTCACGCAGTTTTCCTGCTTGGCCTTCATCATCTTCGCTCCTCATCCCTGCCTTTGCCTGTATAACCTGTCCAATAATAAAAATATTCACCCTTTACTGGGTGTCTATTATATGGCAGAATTTGTACTCAGGCTTTCCTATACTTCATCTCACTGAGTTCTCACAACAACCTAATAGATATTATTGGTTTCCCATTACAGATACTAGGTAAATAACTTGGCTAAATTCATACAAGTAAAAAGTGGTGGAGATGGAATTATAACCTAACACTGTGGGCCTCTTTCTACTCTGCAGCATTCCTCTTTCTTTAATTATTGTTTCCCTCCTCTCTTCCCACTGCCACACCCCCAGTTAATGTCCCCAATTTTGTGTATCCCTAGTCTGCTCTTTCCCATTTTCTGTACCACCCATTCTCCTGATCTCTGGTCTTGACCGTACTGACATCGATTTCCTTTTCAATCAAGTCTTTCTTGCACAAATTCCTCACTTTTGAATTTAGCCTTTCCACTCCATCTGAGCTTTTAGAGATCAGTCTAAAGTTCCAAAATCTGGTTTGTCTAATTTTCTTGTCTTGAGCAACATGCCTCCTAAGTCCATGTAATATTCCAGACATCTTAATACTCATGATAATCTTTCCCCCAACCCTCATTGACCCTTATATGTATCTACATCAATGTGACCTCTCCCCACTCTGTATTGACCTCTAATCCAGCCACTGACCTGGCATGTTTCACTGAGTCACCATTTCCTAGGTGAAAGTCTTTGTTAAGAAAAGAATGTTGGCTCAGAAAGGAGGATGGACTCACCTACTGAATCAAAGAAATGGATTGATGTGTATTACTTAGAAGATACTACATATGGGAAAAAGATTTTCTCAAGAAGGAAGAAGTTAGATGAGAACAAGAGGAATATTGTAAATAGAGGGAGGTGGTTTGTGCAATTCAGGGGGAAGGCAGATGGAAAGGAAAATAAAAAGTTCAAGTTTCAGAAGAGATAGAGTGGGCTTGCACTCCAAAGGATTGGGAATATATAGGGGCTTTGCCTATATAAGACAACACATAAAGATACTAAATAGTATCCTGCCTCCAGACCTAGTGATCTTACTAAAATATAAATATAAACAAGTGATTCTCCAGTTCAAATCCTCCAGTGACCATACTGTACAACTGAACTCCTTACATTACAAAGCAAGTGCCTCAGGCTTTGACCCCCATGTTCTTAATATTCTTTCTCAGCTACTCAATCCAAGCTTAAGCTCCACTGAAGAATTTGATGTGTTTTAGTGCAACATCCTCCAAGACTCTATGCAGTTGCACATACTCTTATCTTCTACCTGAAATTCATTCTAAATCTTGCCATCTGGTAAATGCCTACTCGGATTCATCCTTCCTATCAAACTATGCCTAACCACCCTTGCTATCATCACCTCCTGCCCATCACTCCAGCTCTCTGGTTTTGTAACATTTTGAACTAAAGAGCATCATATCATGGTAATGTATCATTTTGCTTACTTATCACCACTACTAGATTTATGAATGCCTAGAAAATACCACTCTTATACTATTTTCAGCTTGGTCATCTTTTTATCTCTAGATGTCTAGCTTAGTTCCTGAAGCATGGTTGTCACTAAATAAGCAAATAAATTTTTGATGTTTATTAAGATCAGATGTCTCACCACGGTGCACTCCATTTTTTTCGCTTTAGGAACGCAAGTGAAGTAGGTCATCTTGGTCAAGTCTAGTTTGGAGATCTTGGTTCAGTTGTCCAGTACTCTGATCAGTAGAGAGGTGTTTGGTGAAAATCACCTGTGCCACTCCTGTGAGTCTTTGCTTCTTCACCTCAAAGGACTTGAAGTTAGGGGATAAAAAGGAAAAGGGCGAAGGGAAGGGAAATAAAGGAGAAATTTTGGAATAACCTAATCTAAATCCTTGAAAATTGCTTCTCTGTGAAACTTAAAGAGTTCCATGACTTTGTAATTCTCCTCACTTGGGAAAGATACTAGGGTCCAGATGGATTAGGGAAATGGAAAATTTTTTCTTCTGTTTACTCAAAGAAAAGGCAAAATCAACTTAATACATATATGTGACAAGACTTTTAAGTCCAAACTTCAAAAGTAACTTCTGGGCCTGTTAGATACCCCTTTTGGATGATAAGAGCCCAAGGTGGGAGAGATTTTTTTTTCTGTTTTATATGTTTTTTCTCTGTATCTATTCAATGTATACTTCTTCCTATTCCTCTCTTCTTGCTCTTGTTCTGTTTCTCTGGCACTGAACTTGGGCTGGTTTTACATGTTGACTCTTCCCACAGATGTCATTGAGGCAGAACCTAGAGCTGAACAATTCCAGGACGCAATGAGCCAACTGCTCAGTAGAGGCAACTGTTCTTTAGAAGACACATCCTTGGGGATTTGGTTCACAAATGCTATAGGATTTTCGAGAGCAATAATGAAGAAGTTAAAGAAATTTCCCTAGTGACCTCCTAGGGCCACTAGACAGAGTGATTATCAGTTGGAGAAACAAGATAGTAATAGTTTTATGGAATATCAATCTGGCGATTTATCCTAATCTTAGTTCTAAAGCTTGGTTTTCTTCCACTCTCTGGTTGTCTGGGAAGTAACTATTACTCATGACCTGTTACTTTAAGGCATTAATATTATTTAAAGGGGGTGCTGGTGAGAGGATCAAAATACCCAAAAGAGTATTTAACAGAGGTAACAGTACACACTAAGTGCTAAAGAGAGCTTTCTCTCCACCTCCACTTACCCCACTCAAGAGATAAGTACCCCTGAACATCAAAGAGAAACAATTGCACACAGGGCTAGGGAATCAAGTTTTGGTTGGTAAAGCAATTTTTTTTTTAAAGTTGCTCAATCACATCTGACTCTTTGCGACCCCATGAACTATACAGTTCAGGGAGTTCTCCAGGCCAGAATACTGGAGCGGGAAGCCTTTCCCTTCTCCAGGGGATCTTCCCAACTCAGGGATTGAACCCAGGTCTCTCATACTGCAGGCGGATTCTTTACCAGCTGAGCCACAAGGGAAGCCCAAGAACAATGGAGTGGGTACCCTATCCCTTCTCCAGCAGATCTTCCCGATCCAGGAGTTGAACCAGGGTCTCATGCATTGCACGTGGATTCTTTACCAACTGAGCCAGTAGGTAATTTTGGCTCTTTAACTTTTAACTTCTTTTGTCTTGGCTCTTCTTTTTGGATTGTTCTACATTGTTCTACTTCATGTCTCATGTTAGTTTTTGAGGATAATCTGAGGAAGAGATGTGGAAGGAGAAATATCCATTCTTAGAGATCCAAGAAGAAAATTAGCAAGGTTCTAAAGCAAAGGAGAGCAAGAGACAAGGCAAAAGGCACATGGATCAGGCAGCTGAGGGCACCTCTGTCCTAAACCTTAACTTAAAACCTTCTGTTTCCATGTCTCCATTTAATCTTTCCATGACTCTGTTACCATTAGAATGATAAGATCTTATGGGCCATGATTAGACAGTGATTCCCTGGGTCAGGAAGATCCCCTGGAGTAGGAAATGGCAACCCACTCCAGTTCTTGTCTGGAAAATTCTGAAGACAGAGGAGCCAGGAAGGCTACAGTCCAGGGGGTCGCAAAGAGTTGGACATGACTGAGAGACTGCACATGCACAGACACACACAGACACATACATACACACACTGGGGGAAAGTACAAGGAGACTGCTGCAGACTATTCAGACTCTAGGAGTTAGACCAGTAAAACAAGAAATGACCTTATGGAAACTTCCCTAGTGGTCCTGTTGCTAAGACTGAGATTCCAATGTAGGGGGCTTGGGTTCAATCCCTGGTCAGGGAACTAGATCCCACATGCCTCAATAAAGAGTTCGCATGATACAACTATAGATCCTCCATGCTACAACTAAAAATGATCCCTCATGCCAAATGATTGAAGATCCCACGAGCTGCAACTAAGACCTGCATGGTCAAATAAGTACATAAATGTTTTTTTGTTTTTTTTTTTTAAAGAAAAGAAACGACCTTATGTTTCAGATCTGGTCCAGCCTGATCACCAGTTAGGAGACTGAGAACACAGATCCAACATGTGATAGAACATGTCTTTGCCCTCTATATCCCCTCTGTATATTTCTCTCTTTGAAAATGGCAAGCATTGAGACAGCAGATGATGGTTACTGTCCAATATATGGAGATTTTCTCAACTTCCTGTTAAATGCTTTTCTATTAGAGATAAGATTTTTTTTTTTTTTTTGAAGTCACTCAGTCGTGTCCGACTCTTTGCGACCCAATGGACTGTAGCCTATCAGGCTCCTCCGTCCATGGGATTTTCCAGGCAAGAGTGCTGGAGTGGATTGCCATTTCCTTCTCCAGGGATCTTCCCGACACAGGAATTGAACCCGGGTCTCCCACACTGCAGGCAGACGCTTTACGGTCTGAGCCACCAGGGAAGCCCAGAGATAAGATTAACAAACATAAATATATTGATAGGTAGAATTTTGGTGTCATCTATAAAGCATTCATGGGATCATATTTTCTGGGCTAAAATTCATAAACCAGAACAAAGAGGAAATTTTTAAAATTTTATTTTTATAAAAACAAAGAGAAAGTTTAAATAGTATATCAATTTATTAATACCCTTTAGTAAAAATAAAACTAGGTGAAATAATTATAAAATCCAATAGGTAAGTATTTACTTACTACTGTGTTTATATTATTCACTTAATATGGGTTTATGTCATATTTTTACATGTATGCTTAAAAAGAATTCTGCTTCTCAATAGTCATCAGATTTACTGATTCAGATTTATCAATAGCTGAAACACTGGAGTTTTAGGATAATTCCAGATACTTCAGGAAATAGTAAAGTTATCTATTCAGTCTCTCAAGCCATAAATCTTTGAATTATTCTAAATTTTGATTCTCTTAACCTGAAACACCCCAGTTAATCAAATGATTAAGGACATCTCTATTTTTAAAGTGCAAGGACTGCTATCAGTAGGGTTGTACAGACATCTGTGAATACAAAAAAGCAACAACTCTCTGTAGAAGCTAACATTAATAATCTGTGCATGCCTGCTATGTTCTAAAGACTTCACATACGTGTTATCTAATTTAACACTTTCAACAACTCTATAAAATGTTACTAATATTCCCAATTTCCAAACAAGAAAATGAAGGTTTATAATAAACAAAAATTTCCCCAGGGAGTGATTGTATCAATTAATATTGTGTTGCTGCTGCTGCTGCTAAGTCACTTCAGTTGTGTCCAACTCTGTGCGACCCCATAGATGGCAACCCACCAGGCTCCCCCATCCCTGGGATTCTCCAAGCAAGAACACTGGAGTGGGTTGCCATTTCCTTCTCCAATGCATGAAAGTGAAAAGTGAAAGTGAAGTCGCTCAGTCATGTCCGACTCTTAGTGACCCCATGGACTGCAGCCCACCAGGCTCCTCCGTCCATGGGACAGAAAGAGAATTTGATTATTGTAAAGTCATTGAGAAGGCTGGAGTTCAGGAGTTTAGGATGAACCCCAGAAACAACTTTGAGCCTCCACAACCACCTTGTCTCAGACACAATACGGAAAACTGTTGCTATTGCAGCTTCTTCCTCTCTATGGCTCATGAACCAAATCTGTTGCCTGCAGAACTTTGGCCATAAGCCACACCAGCTAGATGAATATCCCACACACTGACTCCTTCTGCCTGTGATTTATGTGAGAATCAAAGTGTTATATAAATGCACCATACAGGAACCTAAATATTAATAAAAACCTGAGGTCTGTAATTTTAAGCTTTCCAGCCTTAACATGTTAGAAAATATTGAAATGGGTATGAAGAAAGACATGATGTTTGCTTCAATCTAAAAATTAGAGGAGTTGGAGAGAACAGAATGTTTAAAACTTGGAACTAAGCCAAAAAAAATGTGGAAGTTATGAGCACTGTGGCTCATAATGTCAGTTGGAAGTCTGACATTCAAACAGAGATGTATTCCTCATATATCTATTGATCACTGAATGCATGATAGTAACTTTTAGTAACTGTGAGACATAAAGAAACTTATAATCTAGTGTTTTAAATAAGATGTATATTTGAATCATTATCAGTATAAGATAGAGTCTAAAAAGTGTTACAACCAAGATATCGTCACTCTGAACACAAGTTACACACAGCTAGAGTCATTTCTTCCTGATAGGTGTGGAGACAAGTCAGCACAAGCGGGAAGTTGGAAGAAACAGAAAAACTGTCATAGATGATTTGCATTTCCAGTTGAGTTTTAAAGATATTATGAGCAATCCTGTGCCTTGTATTTTGTTGGATAATGTAGAATCAGTTCAGTTCAGTCGCTCAGTCATGTCCTACTCTTTGCAACCCATGAATCGCAGCACACCGGGCCTCCCTGTCCATCACCAACTCCCAGAATTCACTCAGACTCACGTCCATCGAGTCAGTGATGCCATCCAGCCATCTCATCCTCTGTCGTCCCCTTCTCCTCCTGCCCCCAATCCCTCCCAACATCAAAGTCTTTTCCAATGAGTCAGCTCTTCACATGAGGTGGCCAAAGTACTGGAGTTTCAGCTTTAGCATCATTCCTTCCAAAGAAATCCCAGGGTTGATCTCCTTCAGATATTTATTAGGTACACAATTTCAGGTAACTTTATTTAAATCTCTCTATGTATGCTTCACTTTCCTGATATTTAAAATCAATTTTATCTAACCATAACTAATTCATGGAGGCATTCTGAGAATAAAATAGATTACCTTGTGTAAAGGTTTATGAAAACCATTTTACATATGTTAGTATTTACTGTTGCTCTCTAATTTCAAGGAATATATTGTCATATACAGTGCATATTAAATACACTCAAAGATTAAAGATTATATAGTGAAAATGACGAATAGATTCAAGATATTAGCTCTGATACAGTGCCTGAAACTAGGGACAGAGGTTCATGACATTGTATAGCAGGTGGTGATCAAAACCATCCCCAAGAAAGAGAAATACAAAAAGGCAAAATGACTGTCTGAGGAGGCCTTACAAATCTCTGAGAAAAGAAAACCAAAAGGCAAAGGAAAAAAGGAAAGATACCCATCTGAATGCAGCATTCCAAAGAATAGCAAGGAGAGATAAGAAAGCCTTCCTGAGTGAACAATGCAAAGAAATAAAGGAAAACAATAGAATAGAAACGACTAGAGATCTCTTCAAGAAAACTAGAGATACCAAGGGAACATTTCATGCAAATGTGAGCACAACAATGGACAGAAATGGTGTATAACTAATAGAAGCAAAAAATGTTAAGAGGAGGTGGCAAGGATACACAGAAAGTGAAAGTGAAGTTGCTCAGTCCTGTCTGACTCTTTGAGACCCCATGGACTGTAGCCTACCAGGCTCCTCCGTCCATGGGATTCTCCAGGCAAGAGTACTGGAGTGGGTTGCCATTTCCTTCTCCAGGAGATCTTCCCAACCCAAGGATTGAACCTGGGTCTCCCGCATTGCAGGCAGATGCTTTACCATCTGAGCCACCAGGGAAGACTCTAGGATACACAGAAGAACTGTACAAAAAAGATCTTCATGACCCACCCAGATAACCATGATGATGTGATCACTCACCTAGAGTTAGACATCCTGGAATGTGAAGTCAAGTGGGCCTTAGGAAGCATCACTACGAACAAAGCTAGTGGAGGTGATGGAATTCCAGTTGAGCTATTTCAAATCCTAAAAGATGATGCTGTGAAAGTGCTGCACTCAATATGCCAACAAATATGGAAAACTCAGCAGTGGCCACAGGATTGGAAAAGGTTGGTTTTTATTCCAATCCCAAAGAAGGGCTATGCCAAAAAAAACGTTTACCACACAATTGCACTCATTTCACACATTAGCAAAGTAATGCTCAAAATTCTCCAAGTCAGATTGCAACAGTATGTGAACTAAGAACTTCCAGATATTCAAGCTGGATTTACAAAAGGTAGAGGAATCAGAGATCAAATTGCCAAGATCCATTGAATCATAGACAAAGCAAGAGAATTCCATAATCACATCTACTACTCCTTCATTTACTATGCTAAAGCCTTTGACTGTGTGGATCACAACAAACTGTGGAAAATCCTTCAAGAGATGGGAATACCATACCACCTGACCTGCCTCCTGAGGAATCTGTGTGCAGTTCAAGAAGCAAGAGTTAGAATTGGACATGGAACAATCAACTGGTTCAAAATTAGGGAAAGGGTACATCAAGGCTGTATATTGTCACCTATTTAATTTATATGCAGAGTACATCATGTGAAATGCCAGGCAGGATGTAGCACAAGCTGGAATCAAGATTGCTGGGAGAAATATCAAAAACTTCAGATATGAGGGTGACAACACCCTTGTGGCAGAAAGTGAAGAGAAACTAAAGAGCCTCTGTTGAAAGTGAAAGAGGAGAGTGAAAAAGCTGGCTTGAAACTCAGCATTCAAAAAACTAAGATAATGGCATCTGGTCCCATCACTTCATGGCAAATATGGGGTAACAATGGAAACAGTGACAGACTTTATTTTCTTGGGCTCCAAAATCATTGCATATGGTGACTGCAGCCACAAAATTAAAAAACACTTGATCCTTGGAAGAAAAGCTATGACAAACTCAGACAGCATGTTAAAAAGGAGAGATGTTACTTTGCTGACAAATGTCCATCTAGTCAAAGCCATGGTTTTTCCAGTAGTCATGTATGGATGTGAGACTTGGACCATGAAGAGAGCTGAACGATAAAGAATTGATGCTTTTGAACTGTGCTGTTGGAGAAGACTCTTGAGAGTCCTTTGGACTGCAAGGAGATCAAACTAGTCCATCCTAAAGGAAATCAATCCCAAATATTCATTAGAAGGACTGATGCTGAAGCTGAAGCTCCAATACTTTGGCGACCTTATGCGAAGGGCCAGCTTATTAGAAAAGACCCTGATGCTCAGAAAGATTGAAGGCAGGAGGAGAAGGGGATGACAGAGGACAAGATGATTCGATGGCATCACCAACTCAGTGGATATGAGTTTGAGCAGCTCCAGGAGATGGTGAAGAACAGGGAAGCCTGGACTACTGCAGTCCATGGGTCACAAAGAGACAAGATTGAGTGACTAAACAATATCAATGAAAGATTAAAGCAGTAAATAATGTGTTTTGTTTATAATTTTTTCTGTCTTCAAATGCTGTGATTACTTTAAGAATCTAAATCTATAGAGCAAGTAAGCATGCACAACCATTGGAAGTGTCTCAGGAATGACTTCCTTGCTGGATCAGTCTCTTCCTCAAGGCAGCAGGCCTCAGCTGAGCAGCAAGCACTGGCCAACACCCACTGTCTTTTTGATAGCATTCTTGACTTCCTGGTTCCTCAGACAGTAGATGAATGGATTTAGCATGGGCGTGAGGACTGCATACACAGCCGAGATTAGTTTGTTGGAGTCAAATGAAGCAATAGCTCTGGGCCGAACATACATGAAAATCATGGCTGTGTAATAAATTATGACTACCATGAGGTGGGATGCACAGGTGGAGAAGGCCTTCTTCCTTCCCTGGGTGGAGGGTATACACAGAATGGTGGAGACAATGTAGACGTAGGAGAGGATGGTAGTGGTGAGAGGGAAGACAAGAATGACAATAGCCAAACCAAAGTCCACGAGCTCACCTGTGGACATGTCTTTGCAGGCCAGTTTGAGGATTGGTGAGATGTCACAGAAAAAGTGGTTCATGACATTGGAGCCACAGAAAGTGACATGTGAAATAAAATAGACCTTGATCACAGAGACCATGAAACCACTCATATAGGAAAAAGCCACCAGCTGCACACAATAACCTGTGGTCATGATGACCGGGTATCTGAGAGGGTGGCAGATGGCCACATAGCGGTCATAGGCCATGGCTGCCAGAAGTACACACTCCGTGCAGGCAAGCGAGATAAAGAAGTACAGCTGGGTCATGCATCCTGTGAAGGAGATGTGCCGTCTCTGCAGGAGGAATCCATCCAGCATCTTAGGGACTGTGACAGACACATACGAGACCTCCAGGAAGGACAGGCTACTCAGGAAATAGTACATGGGCTTATGGAGGGAGCCAGTGACCCAGACAGTGAGCATGATGACAAGATTCTCTACCACCACCAGTAAGTAGGCCACAAGGAAGAGGGAGAAGAGCAGGACCTGCAGCCAGGGGGCGGTGGGGAAGCCCACCAGGATGAACTCACTCACCAGAGAGATGTTTCTCCCCAGCATGACTAAGAGCTCTGAGAGGCAGGAACTTATCACAAATAATGAAGGTGGCTATGACATTGGAGAGGAGACCAGTATGTTAGCAAATCAGTCTTCCTGAGAATGAGATTCATAAAATAACCTCTGTCAGTATGAAGTAATCTTCCAATGGGAAGCATACATTTCCATAAAAAAAAAAATGTTGTGTGTTTGTTATGAAAAACTCCTGGAATCAAAGTGCACTCCCATCCCTTACACTCACTCACCTGATGAAATATTTTAATATCACTCTCCATGTCATTCCTTACTCCTTTGTCCATGAACATGGACCAATGGTCTCTCACTTGCTGGTTTCAAATCTCAATTTAATTAGAAAGCCGCAGCACAAAGACATTTTTACTGCCTGGAAGAAAAGTTTAGGATAACGTCAGAAAAAGCTCCAGGGTTTAATATTGGGGTGATCTATTTCCTGTAGTCCTTTGATCCACCACCATTTCTTTGGAGTAGAGTCTGTGGAAATTTAAAAAAATGATAACTTTTGGACAATCTATTAATGACTCTCCATTGCTGTTAGATAAAAGTTCATATTTTGACTCCCACGTATTTCTCCAGCCTCTCTCTTGGCACCCTCTAAATTGTTTCCATGCTTGAGATATACTCAAATAGTTCTGCTCCTCAAGCACACTGTAATCACTCTTGCATTTTACATGCACTCACCCCTCTTCCTTTTATGCCTTTTCTCCATTTTTATCTGTTGATTTAAGATTCCATCTAGGAGATAACTCCACCAAAGCAGAGTGAAATACTTCAGCAACATTTTCTTCTAGTGCACAACCTTTTCATGCATTGAGTTTTCTCTCCTTTACACTGTATCTTTCAAAACTCAGGGAGATATTGGTCAAAGGGTTTAATATTCTAGTTATATGATGAATAAGCTCTGGGATTCTATTGTACAGCCTGGTGACTACTGTTATTAATGCTGCATTATATACTTGCGAGTTGCCAAAAGAATAGATTTTATATGTTCTCATCACACACAAAGAAATCAAAATTATGTTACATAATAGAGATGTTAACTAATCTTATTGTGGTAAGTTTTTCATAATATATATGTGTATGAAGTCATCAATTATACTGCTTAATCTTACACAATGTTATATGTTGATTATATCTCAAAAGAACTGGGAAAAAAGACTGTCCTTCAAGACTATGAACCCAATGCCTAGAATAGTGACTGGAAAACATATTATCAAATACGTATTAACAAGTGAATTAATCCCTTTAAGCTGGTGGCAGGAGGCACGTACCTATCAGGCTACATATCTTTGGACATATGTCCATCTTGCATACCGAGGGTGTGTGCTGTGCTTAGTCACTCAGTAGTGTCCAACTCTTTGCAACCCCATGGACTATAGCCCGCCAGGCTCCTCTGCCCATGGGGATTCTCCAGGCAAGAATACTGGAGTGGGTTGTCACGCCTTCTTCCAAGGGATCTTCCCAACCCAGGGAACAAACCCAGGTCTCCCACCTTGCAGGCAGATTCTTTACCATCTGAGCCACCAGGGAAGCCCACATACCCAGTGTACTTTCATGATAAATATATCCACCCTATCTGAGAACACTGGATATGTTCCTTTGTCTCAGGTCACGTGGTAGGTCAGAGTCTCAGTCAGCTATTGTGGCAAGCTCTACCTAGAGGGGTAAGGAAAAGAGAGGCCAGAGCATACATGAATACAATACAAGGATAGGCCACCTTGCAAGGCTGGAAGGAAGAGTCGTTTGTGAAGTAGCCCAATTACTTTAATCTGTGGCTAAGGAAAGAGGTTACCACAGGTTTATCTCTTGAAAAGTATGTAAATGAATATATATCTCCAATAAATATCACATTCATCCAAA
Organism: Redunca redunca; assembly: GCA_006410935.1. Classification (NCBI taxonomy): domain Eukaryota; kingdom Metazoa; phylum Chordata; class Mammalia; order Artiodactyla; family Bovidae; genus Redunca; species Redunca redunca. The sequence goes on from SJYQ01000319.1 coordinate 166,247, forward strand.
GACTGAGTTTAGGTCCCACCTTCAGAATATGGTTCACTCTTTTGGCCAATTTGTCCACCCTACTGTCCACTTACACAGAGGGTGGGAGATCAATCAAGGATCATCTTGATAACCTTTTGGAGAGAGATCTTCTGGCCATGGCTCAAGGCAAGGGACAGAAAGATTAGAGGCCAAAATACATATTATTTTTGCCACTGCCTCCTTTCCACAGCAGCACATGTCAGCAGACCTCTGCATTGCTTGCTGGATGGAAAGGGATTATGTCTCACCCCAGGGCCTCCAGTCAACCCCTGTCATGAGTGATGTAGTTCATTTGTAAGCAGTTCTCAGCCTGTCTCTCAATGCCTTTGACCTAGTGTTTTTCTTTGGGAAAAACAACTGGATCTGATAGCATAAAAGAGTGATATTTCCCACATTCTTCAGTATGTAGAGACTTTCCTTCAGGGCGTGTGTTAGCGTAACAGTCTGCATTTTCAGTATATGCCACATAATTTCCCACACTTCCCTTTGCAGATGAGTTATCAGCACTGACTTTAGAGTCAGAATAAGGCTACCAGCTATGTCATCCTAAACAGAATATTTAGCAGTCAGGTACTTCAACACCCACTGTTGTAAAAGAACATAATATTAATAATGCCTACCTTACTGGTTTGTTGTGAGGATAAATGTGATAATGCATGGATAAGGCACTAGACCCATACATGCTACTCACGTGTGTTTGTTTAAACATGCAGCCTTTTTCATTTTCACTTTCATTCTTACTTGCTTTTTTTAATGTTTTATTCTGGGGGAATGAGGTAAGCCAATTTCCTGGGGAATAGGATTATAGCATCTTTGAAAAGCTCTGAGTTGCAGATCACTCATGCCTCCTTTCTTATCTTATCCTATGTTGCTTTCACATATTTAATCTTATCACTGTCACTCCATATTCTCCTCCACGTATTTGCCACAAATGCACCTCTCAGCAGACTTTATTTTGTATCATAGAGAAATGCAGAATTCTATTTTCCTTGTTTTCAGAACTAATAGCCCTGAGCTCTAGAATCTCTGTGGTACCTGAGGAAAAAATCCTTTCATTAATGTATAGAATTTGTTTTTAGTCTTTTGTACGCTCATTCTCAAGAGAAAACACAGACACCAACAGACTTTTTCCTGGAACAGGAAACATCTTTTTTGCCCTGGTCCAACATCCAAACAATCTCTCAGCTGCCCAAATTTCCCCAACCTTGGGTAAATGTGTGCTGGATCTTCATTTCCCCACTCATTCCCCCATAATACCCTTTCCCACATCCAAAAATGATGCCTGCAGTCATTTCCCTAAGCCTCTCCTCATCTTCGGAGAAGGCACTGGCACCCCACCCCAGTACTCTTGCTTGGAAAATCCCATGGATGGAGGAGCCTGGTAGGCTACAGTCCATGGGATCACTAAGAGTCGGACACAACTGAGTGACTTCACTTTCACTTTTCACTGTCATGCTTTGGAGAAGGAAATGGCAACCTACTCTTGTGTTCTTGCCTGGAGAATCCCAGGGATGGGGGAGCCTGGTGAGCTGCCATCTATGGAGTTGCACAGAGTCGGACACGACTGAAGCAACTTAGCAGCAGCAGCAGCTCCTCATCTTCCCTGGAACTTTCTTCAGGGATCAACAAATCTCACCTAGTACCCTCAACTTCTCACCAAGATCCACCTTCCCTATCTTCAAGAGTGAAAAATTCTGCAGACATTTGCACTAATCTTGAGAAAGCAGGCTGGCTTGCATATTTTTGTACTTCCTGGATATCCATGTCTGGTCTCTGCTTAGACTGCCTGATCAGTATTGCAGCACTGAGACCAGAAGACTAGAGCTGAGGCAGACTATGTTTAACACTCATCCTCTCTTCCTCCCACAGGACTCACTCACATAGTCTCTCTTGGCTCCAGGGAAACTCTGTGTGCTGCCAAGATTATGTCCAGGGAACCTGGACAGGGAGGTTGACTCTCCATCCACCTATCTCTTTCTCTTCATACTTGAATATATTTAACTATACCTGTAGAGAGAGTGTGGCCCTTTTTTCTTATTACTATATGCAAAGTAGTACAGCACCAAATTACTCAAAAATCAGGATAAGAACTCTGAGTCAGTTAATAAGGTAATTAATACATTCATTTGTTCATTCATTACAAAAATCACATCCTGCTTTTATTGTGCTCTTTTTGTGTACAAGTCAATGTGCTATACATTTTTTGGAGTAAACATGGCTTCTGCCTTCTAGGAATTTCTAATATTCTAATTGAAGTTAGAAGTACATACTGTAATGAGTATAGTATGTGATGTGTGACAAAAGAGAGGTGCAAACAAAGTGTTCTAGGTACACCAATGAGAGAGAAATGGCTTCTAACATAGGAATCTAGAAAAGGTTTCATCAAAGAGGTATCATTCCAGACTCATTGCAGGAAGGTAGCACAAAAATAATGCAATGAGAAATAATTTTGGTACATCAGTCAGAAGATCTAGTTTTAATGTAGATTCCATCATTTTAAAGACATTTGACCTTAAAAAATTATCTTTATTCCTCAGGATTTTATCCCACAAAACATGGTAATAATAATTCCCTTGTCACTATCATATTATTAATGTTAGTTTCAGAAGTAATATAAATATGAGTATGTATATGAAAACAACTATAAAACTGCTTTGTGATAAGTATACAAATGTAAATATTACCTATGTTGTAATATGAACCACAGACACGATTTGATCAGAAGAAATGATGTGAGAAAGCTTTCAGTGTAGAGACACAAGCACAAGAGAATGCAGCGTAATGATGGCAGAAAGCGGACAGGTGACTATAGAGTCCCCTGCCTTGGATTGCAGGAAGCACTCAGTCATTTAATGAGCATTTGAGAAGTATGTACTGTGTGTTAAGAACAGTGCAGAATGACAATCCCTTTTGTCTATCAGGGCTTCCCTTGTGGCTCAACTGGTGAAAGGTGCACCAGCAATGAGGGAGACCTGGGTTCGATCCCTGGGTTGGGAAGATCCCTAGAGAAGAAAAAGGCTACCCACTCCAGTATTCTGGCCTGGAGAATTCCATGGACTGTATAGTCCAAGGGGTCGTGAAGAGTTGGACATGACTGGGTGACTTTCACTTTCATTTTTGTCTGTCAAGTTATCCACAGAAGAGTGAGCCCACAGAATCTCTGCTCTTAATTGTGCCTCAGTAGTGGAGAAGATCCCCTGGAGAAGGAAATAGCAACCTACTCCAGTATTCTTGCCTGGGAAACCCTGTGGATGGAGAAGCCTGGAAGACTACAGTCCATGGGGTCACAAAGAGTTGGACACAACTGAGTGACTTCACTTTAACCGTAAAATTGAAAATCAAGTGCTAGAAGTTTTGCAAGAACAAAGGCCCGGGAGATACATTTGTATGTCTGTGAATAGGTGGATAAAGGGAGTGAAGCAGTGTCCTGAAAAAATAAGAAGTTCTAGAGAAATAAACTCCTAAAGATCCTAGAGGATAACATCTAGGCAGCATCTGTCTATTGTAACTTATTATCATTTAAGTTAATGCTAGTGATTTGTTCTAAATAGGATATATAACTTGTTCCAAATTACTCTTTTCCATCCTGCCTGAGAAGAATTCAAATGAACCTGTGATATAGCAACCCTTCCTAGGTATATTGGCAGTATGTGCGTGATCTCAGAATACACAGATAACATAGATACGATGGGACAACTAGCAGTGGTGGATTCATTTACATTGTTTACACTTCTGTAACACTCAGAAAACGAAGATCATGGCATCCGGTCCCATCACTCCATGGGAAATGGATGGGGAAACAGTGGAAACAGTGTCAGACTTTATCTTTTTGGGCTCCAAAATCACTACATATGGTGATTGCAGCCATGAAATTAAAAGACGCTTACTCCTTGGAAGAAAAGTTATGACCAACCTAGATAGCATATTCAAAAGCAGAGATATTACTTTGCCGACTAAGGTCTGTCTAGTCAAGGCTATGGTTTTTCCAGTAGCCATGTATGGATGTGAGAGTTGGACTGTGAAGAAGGCTGAGCGCCGAAGAATTGATGCGTTTGAACTGTGGTGTTGGAGAAGATGCTTGAGAGTCCCTTGGACTGCAAGGAGATCCAACCAGTCCATTCTGAAGGAGATCAACCCTGGGATTTCTTTGGAAGGAATGATGCTAAAGCTGAAACTCCAGTACTTTGGCCATGCAAAGAGTTGACTCACTGGAAAAGATTCTGATGCTGGGAGGGATTGGGGGCAGGAGGAGAAGGGGATGACAGAGGATGAGATGGCTGGATGGCATCACTGACTCAATGGACATGAGTTTGGGTAAACTCCGGGAGTTGGTAATGGACAGGGAGGCCTGGCATGCTGCGATTCATGGGGTCGCAAATAGTTGGACACGACTGAGTGACTGAACTGAACTGAATGCAAAAGCTGACTCATTGGAAAAGACTATGATGCTGGGAGGGATTGAGGGCAGGAGGAGAAGGGGACGACAGAGGATGAGATGGCTGGATGGCATCACTGACTCGATGGACATGAGTCTGAGTGAACTGCAGGAGTTGATGATGGACAGGGAGGCCTGGCGTGCTGCAATTCATGGTGTCGCAAAGAGTCGGACACTACTGAGCGACTGAACAGAACTGAACTGAACACTTCTGTATCTAGGCCTTAAGGGGAAATCAATTTCCCTCACATACAAACCAAGTACAGTAGTGTCTTCCTGTGCCCAGTTGCTCAGTCGTATCTGACTCTTTGCAACCCCATGGGCCACAGGCTGCCAAACTCTTCTGTCCATGGAATTTTCCAGACAAGAATACTGGAGTTAGTTGCTATTTCCTACTCCAGACTATTTTCCTACCTATCTCCAAATACAAGTCAAAAATGATGGATGTTTGTAGTTTAACCTTGTTTTTGCCCAGTAACATGGTCAGACAAGAGTTTGTTTCCAAATGACTCACTGAGCAGTGTCAGCATTTTATTTAAAATAAAAATTATTTTTATTATTTATCATTTATATTATCTACTCATAACACACTACCTTCTATATCAGGAAGTCCAATGTAAACATACTTGTTTTGTTCTTTAAAAAAAAACTAAGTCTGGGCCTAGCCCTTCCCATACTCCATCCATTCATATTCTTTGTTTAAAGGCATGTGTGAGTTGGCACTATTCTAGAAATCTAGATCACTGGTGTTCAAGAAATGAGACTATGGAACATGAAAATCAGGAAGGTATTATTCCCCTAAGGAATGACTGTAAGAGAAAATGAAAACATCTGTGCTATAGACCCTCTCTCGTCTCTGCTTGCCTGCCGCAAATAGTGACAACTAAAAGAGCCAGTGTCATTAGTTAGAGTTGTTAAATATATAAAGCAAAAACAGTGTCATTTATACTTTATTTTAACTCTCCCTTATCAATCAGCTAAATTAAAACAGCATCATGCATGAATTTCATGAGAATTAAAAATCCAGAAAATTGTGAAAAAGTTAATATGGAGTCACTGAAATCAACTGAATCCTATTCAGTTATTTAGTATAAAAAGACTGATAAAGTATTCCTTTTAAGTAAACTTTTTATTTTGAAATAATGTTGGATTTGCAGAAACGTTTTAAAGAGACCTCTCATATTTTACAAGTTTGTTTCTCCTAATATTATCACCTGACCTTACAGTGTACACTTTCAAAACTAAGAAAGCAAGACTTGTACATTTTTTTGGTTGCTAAACTCCAGGTTTTATTCATACTTTACCAAGTTTTCCATATTCTTTTTACATTCCAGGATCCAATCCAGGATCCAATGAGATATCACATTCCTTTTAGGTGTCCTGTCTCTTAGTCCCCAGGATTTGATAGTTTTAGTCTTTACTTGAATTTACTAGTTTTAGTCTTTACTTGAATTTACTTGTTTTAGTCTTTACTTGAATCTCTTACAACTGTAAGGGATTCTTAATGTAGCAGGATAGGGTATTTAGTACTATGCTGCTAAGTCACTTCAGTCGTGTTCGTCTCTGTATGACCCCATAGACAGCAGCCCACCAGGCTCCCCCGTCCCTGGGATTCTCCAGGCAAGAACACTGGAGTGGGTTGCCATTTCCTTCTTCAATGCATGAAGGTGAAAAGAGAAAGTGAAGCTGCTCAGTCGTGTCTGACTCTTAGCGACCCCATGGACTGCAGCCTACCAGGCTCCTCCATCCATGGGATTTTCCAGGCAAGAGTACTGGAGTGGGTTGCCATTGCCTTCTCCAATTTAGTACTATAGAAAGAGTTTATTCAAAACTGATGGGAACCAGTAGACATTTTTGAGGACAAAAGCTGTCTACATTGATCCTCACGTGCTGTGTAGATATTTGTTGCCTCTGACCACTCTAAATATGTCTCCTGTCTGAAAGATCCTGTCTGGATGCAGTACTCCTATTTCCTATAATGATGAAGGAGACTGGAGACTTCCCCCAGACAATACCCTGGCCAAAGGAAATTACAAAAGAGCCACATCACTTATCGATATTTTGAAAAATTTACAATTATAAAGATGATTTGAAATAAATAGGATCAAATGTAATAAGAATTTTTTAAAAGTCCTCTATCTAGGTTTATGGACAAATAGTTACATCAATGATGATGAAGAATACTTATCTGATAATTAATAGTTCATTTGAAAATCTTAGGTTTGGAATATCAAATTCAATATCAGTCATGAGGATAATATGACTGTGAACATATAGTCCAAGTCAGGAGATGTGTCAATCCCACCAGAGTTAACACTGACTCACTCAAACATCTCAGTTTTGTAATCGAAAGGTAAATAAATGCAGGAGATTGTGCTAAACTTGTTTCCTACACCTGAAGTATTTGGTTTCAAAGTTTGAAGTCAGAATTGGAGGTATTTTTTAAAACTAAAAAAATTAAAGACACACACACTTTATTGTAAAAAGCTTGGAAGAGAAAGAAAAGCACAATAAAGGAAATCAACATCACAGGTGTTTCAGTTCAGTTCAGTTCAGTTGCTCAGTTGTGTCCAATTCTTTGCGACCTCATGAATTGCAGCACGCCAGGCCTCCCTGTCCATCACCAACTCCCAGAGTTCACTCAGACTCACATCCATCGAGTCGGTGATGCTATCCAACCATCTCATCCTCTGTCGTCCCCTTCTCCTCCTGCCCCCAATCCTTCCCAGCATCCAATGAGTCAACTCTTCGCATGAGGTGTCCAAGGTACTGGAGTTTCAGCTTTAGCATCATTCCTTCCAAAGAACACCCAGGACTGATCTCCTTTAGAATGGACTGGTTGGATCTCCTTGCAGTCCAAGGGACTCTCAAGCATCTTCTCCAACACCACAGTTCAAAAGCATCAATTCTTCAGCACTCAGCTTTCTTCACAGTCCAAATCTCACATCCATACATGACCACTGGAAAAACCATAGCCTTGACTAGACGGACCATTGTTGGCAAAGTAATGTCTCTGCTTTTCAATATGCTATCTAGGTTGGTCATAACTTTTCTTCCAACAAGTAAGCGTCTTTTAATTTCATGGCTGCAGTCACCATCTGCAGTAATTTTGGAGCCCCCAAAAATAAAGTCTGACACTGTTTCCACTGTTTCCCCATCTATTTCCCATGAAGTGATGGGACCAGATGCAATGATCTTAGTTTTCTGAATGTTGAACTTTAAGCCAACTTTTTTACTCTCCTCTTTCACTTTCATCAAGAGGCTTTTTAGTCACAGGTGTTTACTTTCTGCTAATTGGAGTTCACTGATAAGGAGGCTAATAAAATAGCTACACTACTGATGCCCAGAAGAGGATATTCCCTTCCCAGACCACTACCCAATTTCAGATACAACTGCACATCCAGTCATTTATCAATTGTCATAGCAAGACACTTATAAGTTTATGTAACTGTTTTGGCACAAATAGATGTGAATATTATATTGAAATTTTTAATAAGTAGAGACTAGCTAATAATGCCTAATAATAAATTGCTAGTAGCTTTTCATATACTTTTAAAAATCAAAA
>SJYQ01000319.1:174306-186159 GCA_006410935.1 Redunca redunca
TTACAATATTATATTCATTTCAAGTATACAGTACAGTGATTCAATATTTTTATATAGATTATAGCTTTTCATATGCTTTATTAAGCTGTAGACAAATAAAGGAAAGTAAACTGCAACAACACAAGGCCCTTACACTTGCAAAGAGAAGTAGCCTATTGTTCTGAGTCTTGGGTGATTATAAGGAGTTACATTTCCAAAAATCACACTGACATACCCTCTAACCATCTCTCTGTCCAGATGAATAAAGTCACATATTTTATTGGCCAAGAAATGTTTATTTAAATAAATATGCTGGTAATAATACCTTTGCCCAGAATGCAGTTTATAAGAACAAGGGGTTCATTGCATAATACTGCTAAGATTTCAGTCAAATTCCTTCTAGTCATATTTAAATAAATGAACAAGTAGTATTTTGATACTATTCATAACCTAATATTTGCGTTTATTATATTAAGAATATTTTCCTGTCATTACCTCTATTTAGATTATAGTATTCTAATGTCTGCATGATATTTCACTTAATGTATAGACTAAAAATTAATTAATCAGTCTTCTGTGGAAGTTTAATATATTTCCATATTTTTCTCATAGTAAATACAAATGTCTGTATTTACTATTAAGAAATTTGATATTTCTTAATCAAATATTTGTGTTTCAAATGTTTTCAATATTTTTAGCATTTATGATATATACTGCCAACTTTTCTTCTAGCAAGCTGTGCAACTTTGTACCCACTTGTGTCCTAGCAAGATGTACAAGGTTTAGTTTCTGAAACCTGTGAAAACTACCTATAGATGTTACACACATGCTTTGCCTACATGGCTCCAGATTATATTCTTTTACTTTATTTCCTTATAGCTATCATGTGCTAAACACTATTCTGAGCCCTGCTAAGAAAATGATGAACAAACAAATGTGATCTCTGGTTCCTTGGAGCTTATAGTCTAATTAGGGAGACTGAGTATTAAATAAACAACTGAACCCAGTCACTAGTTCAATGTGGGCACTGACCTTGATAAATCAGGAAATGAAGCTCTGAACCCCTGTAGTCCAAGGGGTGATATATTGCCAATACAAAAATTCAGTTTCCTGTCTCCCTGCCTTGTAATTCACACTAGCATGATCAGTTATCATCCCACTACTTCATGGGCTACAATTGGTATCCTCCAGCTAGAAGAGGTCTCATCCAGAAGTCTCCTGATGCTTTTCCATAATGAAGCCTATGCTTCCTTGAATGGCTTTTCTCCTTCTGCTTCCCTTTTTTGTATCTTCTGTCTCAGAACTAAAATTCAGTAACAAACCCAGGAAGAGCCACTTAAAAAGCTGCTAGTTTTGCCTTAAACTTTGGAGTTTTAAATTTAAATTTTTGTTTTTTGCCTTAAATATTGGAGTTCAGTCATGTTTTATGCTCATAGTCATCCCTTTCCACCCCATCAGGATACATGCTTCATGAATGTGTTCTATGTAAATTACAGTAGAGCAGACAACATGAGATCAAGTTCTAGCCTGTATGCTAAGACCTTGTCTTGAAGAAATCCAACTTCTAGCTTGTAATTCACCTCTCTTCCTAGTCCTGAATTAGTTCCTTGGTGGTGCCTTGAAAAACTCTAGTCCCTAATTTAGGCTCTAAGAGCTCCTCTGCACTTCTTAGAAGACATAGATCCTAAGTTTAAGAGCACTGGTGGTGGTAGTTTAGTCACTAAATCTTGTCTCACTCTTGTGATCCCATGGACTGTAGCCCACCAGTCTTCTCTGTCCATGGGATTCTCCAGGCAGAATACTGGAAGGGGTTGCCATTTCCTCCTCCAGGGGATATTCCCAACCCAGGATCAAACCACTTCTCCTGCCCTGCAGATGGTCTCCTGCATTGTAGGTGAAATTTTACTGCTGAACCACCAGGGAAACCCAGTTGTTTAGGCTTAGTTAGCATCATGACCCTGGTACAGGTGTAGAGTATGGTGTAAGGCTCTCTTTACTTCTTGGTTGCGCAGGCAGTAAATGATGGGGTTGAGCAGTGGTACAATGACAGCATAAAGTACAGATACCAGCTTGTTGGTGTCAAAAGCTGAGAGTGCCTTTGGGCGGGCATAGATGAAGATACTGGCTGCATAGAAGATGACCACCACAGTAAGGTGAGAGGCACAGGTGGAAAAGGCTTTATGGCGCCCAGCAGCTGAGGGAATGCGCATCACAGCACTGGTGATGGCCATGTAGGAGGCTCCAGTGACAGAGAGTGGCCCCAGTAGGATGAAAATGGCCAGGACAAAGTCTGTAAGCTCTGTTGTGGACATGTCAGTGCACGAAAGGTTGAGCAATGGAGAGACATCACAGAAAAAGTGGTTGATGATGTTGGGGCCACAGTAAGAGAGGCGAGAAATGAGAAAAACTTTGACCATGGAAATGCCAAAACCTCCAGCCCAGGAGCCAGCTGCCAGCTGCACACACAGCTGGCCACTGACAATGACAGGGTAGTGGAGAGGGTAGCAGATGGCCACATAGCGATCATAAGCCATAACTGCGAGGAGGACACACTCAGTGCAGCCCAGACCCAGGAAAAAGTAGAGCTGCGTCATGCAGCCCTCAAAGGAGATTAGCTGTCCATGGCCCCGTTTGGACCCAACAAAGCCAGCTAGCATCTTGGGAATAGTGACTGTCACGTACCAAATCTCCAGGAAGGACATATTAGCTAGAAAGAAATACATGGGTTTGTGGAGACTGGGGTAGTTCCTGATTGCCACAATGATGAGTATGTTCTCAATCAGCACCAACACATAGGCTAACAGAGAAAGGGCAAATAATAGTGCCCGCAGCGGTACTGGAGCTGGGAAGCCCAGCAACACAAACTCACTCACTCTCCCACTCTGGTTCTTCCTCTCCATGGTGTCAGTCATGCCCATTGCTTTTCAGGGGAGAACAGAGTGTGTTCAGGAGGCAGCAGCAGAAACTCAATCTTTCTCGCGCTGGGTTTATAGTGGCAGAATGCAATGTGAGTAGTACAGGTAATTCATCACTGAACTGAAGCCATTGTTTTCTTCTGTAATCTGGAAATGAGCTAAGACAAAAGTAGACAAAAATAAGCTACCTTGTATTGGAATAGGATGAGAGTGTATTCCGGCCCTTGGAGAAGCATGGATTGATAAGCACCAGTTGGTCCCTGAAAAACAGATCAAAACCAAAAGTATTAAGAGTCTTAGCTGCTCTGAAGTGAGAGTTTGTCTATGAGCTGCATCATGACTCTGTTTTGAAGAAATGATTTATATCTTAAAGGCATTATGATAAGTAAAATAAACCAGAGAGAGAAAGACAAATACTGTATGTCTCTGTTTTATATGGAATCTGAAAACATCAAAACTGCTAGTAAGTTTATACCCTAGTTTCTCTTTTCTTTATGCTTTGTGAGCAGTGCTTGAGCATTTCTCAGTATTAGAGCCACTCATCAGGCTCCTCTGTCCATGGAGTTTTCCAGGCAAGAATACTGGGATGGGTGCTTTAATGCAATTACAAAATGTCATATCCCTGGTTTACATTTCCCATCACTCCCATTCTTACCATCCACACCCACCATTTATTTATTTCAAAGGAATTGTGGCTCAAATACATTCCAGACTATAGGCTGAGTTGTGGTAGAGAAAAGGTAAATGAGACATGTACCTAGTCTGCAAGGAGCTCGTAATCTGGTGGTAGAGACATGTCTTCATCTTCTCATTCCTGAAAGTTTAATTTGCCACACCTATTCTTATACTATATACTAGCTTCATAAATGGGAACTTCTAAATTATAATTGTCATCAGAACCTTAACTTTGATCCTTTATTCTCAATACCCACCTCATGTGCGATTAACTGTGCATTTGACCCTTTTGGCCTTAGATATTCCTGTGTATCTGTTAATCTCTTCTGCCTTCACCTTTGATGCTCTGCACATTTGAAAATAAGCAAATAAATTTAAAAGATTAGGCTCCTAATTGATCTTACTGCCTATAGTCTCCCCCCTAAAGCTTAAATCTGAGCATTTCATTCCCCTGCTTAAAACCTTCCATGGTACCACACTGTCTACACAATCAAGTTCAAGCTATTTAACAAGGTGTCACCAAACAAGGTGTTATCTCTTGTCACAGCCTGCACTATTTTTTATACCCTGCAGCTCTTGGCATCCAGCACCTAATGCATCACCTAATTCCTACTTAACTTTCAAATATTGACTCATGTGGCATCTCCTCATAGAACCATTAGTTGTCCTTTCTTTTCTTTTTCACTGATTTGTTAAGGTTCCTCTCATTACTCTTTCTCTAATATTAGAGCCTGGGAAAGCCCATATATCACTTTTACTAGTTGTGTCAGTGATGCTACTGCTTAGGTAGATATAAAATAAAAGAGGAACCACATGCCAAAGTAGCCACATATATCCTTAATGGTATAGCAAAGAGTGGGTATAATTCCCTTGATGTCACACAGGCCCTTCAAGCATAACATGTCTAGAAATTTTTTCCTAAGTCTATTCTTCCTCTATCACAATGAATGATATTAGTTTCTCTGCAGTATGTACCATACCAGAGATCTGGAAGTTTCCTATATCTTCTACACCTATTCTACCCACCCCAACCCCACAACTAATCCAGGTTTTATCTAAACTTCCTCTTTAATTAATCTCCTAAATTTATTCCATTTCTATTGCCTTCTCCTTAGTCCTTTATACCAATCAGGTCCTTGTTATTTCCTGACTTAGTTTTCAATAGCCTATTACCTGGTCTTTTTTCCTCCAACTTCAACTCTTATCAATCTAATTTCTACTTGTTTCTGCTGCTGCTGCTAAGTCGCTTCAGTCGTGGCCGACTCTGTACGACCCCAGAGACGGCAGCCCACCAGGCTCTTCCGTCCCTGGGATTCTCCAGGCAAGAATACTGGAGTGGGTTGTCATTTCCTTCTCCAATGCATGAAAGTGAAAAGTGGAAGTGAAGTCGCTCAGTTGTGTCCAACCCTCAGCGACCCCATGGACTGCAACCTACCAGGCTCCTCCGTCCATGGGATTTTCCAGGCAAGAGTACTGGAGTGGGTTGCCATTGCCTTCTGCGTACTTGTTTCTAGAGTGAAACTTTATATAGACATCTCATTCCAAGGGCATTTGATTTTGGGAAAAACATACAAAATCCCTCAATAATGTGTCAAAATGTATTTCCTTTAACTGTCCTGCAGTAATGTCATTGAACACTATTTTTCTTTTTCTAAACATATTGTCTTATTTTCTCTAATTCTGTGATTTGCATGTATTCTTCTCTGTCAAAATTGCTCCCAGGAACAAAAAAGAAAGAAAGAAAAAATAAACTGCTCTCAAGCATTATTTACTTTTCACGTTTTAGTTTCTGAATTGTCATCTTCCAAAACTACCCATATTTCTACAAATAAAGATTATTTACAGGTATTTTTATCTCTTCTTTTGACAGTGATTCTTATTTTACAGTCTGCTTAAGAACTAAATAGTAAAGGTATTATAATGGTTGTATGGACACATGGATGGAGGGGAAAATGAAGAAAGGAAAGATATGGATAGAACAGATGAATTGGAAATGATAGGAATCAAATATAAAGAAACAAAATGGATGGAAATGATTGAATAGAGAATTTAAATGAATTACCAGAAACTTTGACAGAATTGGAATAACATGTAATGAAAACAGACATTGAATATAGAAGAATGAGTAGATCTACAGAGACAAGATAGAATATAAGGAAGTTAGATTAAAAGCAGAGAACTTGGATCTTCTGTTGATAAAAAGTATAGCATTTAGGTAAAATAAATGTGCTATATAGATAAGAGATCCAGTGAGAGAAGATTAGGTAAAGATAAGTATAATATAGAAAGAATTAGGAATGAGAGATCATAAAAGTTATAGGGAGCCTAGGCAGAGTGTGAATAAATGCAAAGACAGGCTATGTGTGGAAAAGATAAAGAGAATTACATTGGTCTAAGTATCAGAATGGACCACATGTGAGAAATGCTGATAAAGGTTCGGGTTTTATTAGAGGTAGAGGCAACTAGGAAGATGGGTGGATTGAGTAGAAAGAAAACATGGGTGACTTGACCACTAAAGAGGAATCAGGAGATAACAAAATCCACTTACTTTATCCAGATGTCTTTGACTAAGTGTCTTCCCAAGATGACCAGCTGGCTAGGAAGCCACTTAAAGAGCATATATGAAGGAAAATTAAAGCATCAGGACAAAGAAAGATGCTACAGAGACTCCACCTTCTCTTCTTCCCGTGGTCAGAGAGCACTGCCACACCAGGAAAGGTTCTTTTATCTTGCACCTCCCTCCTGTAGTCTCCATTTTGCCCTCCTCCTTCTGATGTTTGGGATGACTTTAAAGCCAGACCCCAAGAGACCAGTAGAGATAAGGGGGAAAAATGTGAAAGAGAGAGAGACTGGGATAGAAGACAGGAAAAGGGTGTGTTTAAGAAACAAGAAATAGAAGTTTATCAGAATAGCAGGCGGTGTTCACAATATTCTTACAACCTCATAGCTTCTCCCCTGCCCTCTCCTTCCTTCTTTCTATCCTGCCATTTTCCTGCTTTGGCTTTAGGCCAGGCCAGTCTGGGTTTATATCCTAGCTCAAGTATGTAATCTTGGTCAATTTAAACTTTGTGAGCCTTAGATTCCTAACCTAAAAAATGAGAATAATACATCTCAAAAAGTTGTTAAGAGAAATAAATGTCATGATATATAGACAATGCTTGGAACATGATAGGGTCTCAACAATGTTACAAAATTTCTTCCTTTATCTTCTGAACTCATATCTCTTATTAATAACTCCATGATGTCATAGAACAAGCACTGAATTGAGAGTTTCTGGGTTTTAGTTCAATGTTTGTAATTTATATTCTGTTTAATAAAGATTTTGTTATATATCAGTTGATTTGCCATAAAATGATAATAACATATTTTACAGATGTTTTGAGGATTAAAGAAAACAAAATTTGTGAAAAGGTTTGTCACAATCCCAGTCCCTAGGAAACAGTGTAAGTAGAGATTAATAATGCAGTCTATCATCACACTGCTTGTTTTCAACTGTGTGACTTGAAAAAATTATTTAACATCTCTCTGCCTCTTTTTTCATACCTGTAAAATGGAAGTGATTCTAACATCCATCTCACAGAATTGTGAAGATTAAATATATGGGTGGGAGTTTCTTAGAACAACACCTGGAACATAGTTTTTCTCAAAAAAAGATGTTATCTAGGGTTCAGGAAATAGTTGTTGAATTTCAGCCTGAAGAATTATTAGTGGGAACATTTGAGATTAAGAAAAGGGTCTTTGAGATTCTGAGTTTGAGATATTCTTTTAAGTAATTGGGAGGAAGCAGTTCCCAATGTTTGAATAATCAGGACAAAATAAGTATGATTGGACACTTATCATTGTCTGGTTTAGTGTGCCATTCATAAGCCTGAATAACTCCATGATAGGAACAAGACTCAGTTCTCCAGGAACAGAAAACATGCTGAGAAAGTCAAGAGGAAGTAATCACAAGAACATGATGCAGCAGTGAGGAGAGAAAGAACATCTACAGATACTCTTAAAATGAAAACCTAATTTTGAGTGCTATAGACATTGTATTAAACCCCATTTTGCATAAAGGAAAATATGTATGCACATAAATATTATTGCCATGCTGTTAGCTGAGAAACTGTCAAAACCAACAGCTGCTTGAATTAGCATTGATTTGGTTGATATGGTAGTATTATTTAAATGAGGAATGTTTGCAAACCTCATTAAGATTTAGAAGTTGATGTCAGCTTGCCTTTGGTGATTATTATCAGCCAATAGACCACACCAATAGGTTAAATAAAACAGCCATAATCATTTCAATATATGTACTATTTTAAAAAAAATAATTTTATTTATTTATGTATTTATTTTTGACTGTGTTGGGTCTTCATTGCTGTGTGGACTTATAGTTGCAGTGAGCGGGAGCTACTCTCCAGTTGTAGAGCACAGGCTTCTCGCCGCAGTGGCTTCTGTCATAGAGGAGCACAGGTTCTAGAGCGTGGGCTCCACAGTCGTGGTGCAGGGGCTTAGTTGCTCTGTGGCCAGTGAATCTTCCTGGATCAGGGACCAAACTCGTGCCTCCTGCACTGGCAAGTAGATTCTTTATCTCTGAGCCACCAGGGAAGTCCCAATATATATTTACTGTGAAATCCTTTTGATAAACACTCATGAGGATGAAGGGGATACAACTCTAAGATTTAAAAAAAGGTACAGGTTTAAATTTCTTCATTCAAAACAAATGGGGGCTCTTGAACTTTTCAAGTTTTAGAAAAATAATATGCTGCATACATGTTTTCTATCACTTTCAAAGAGTTATATAATCAAATGCATCAATGTATCTATACTTCCCTGGTGGACACGACTGAGTGACTTCACTTTCACTTTTCACTTTCATGCATTGGAGAAGGAAATGGCAACCCACTCCAGTGTTCTTGCCTGGAGAATCCCAGGGATGGGGGAGGCTTGTGGGCTGCCATCT
This sequence comes from Redunca redunca, assembly GCA_006410935.1. Classification (NCBI taxonomy): domain Eukaryota; kingdom Metazoa; phylum Chordata; class Mammalia; order Artiodactyla; family Bovidae; genus Redunca; species Redunca redunca. The sequence continues at coordinate 182,824 of SJYQ01000319.1, forward strand.
ACGGGGTCGCACAGAGTCGGACATGACTGAAGCAACTAGCAGCAGCAGCAGCAGCTGATGGCTCAGCTGGTAGAGAATCTGCCTGCAATGCGGGAGACCTGGATTCGATCCCTGGGTTTGGAAGATCTCCTAGAGAAGAACAGCTACCCACTCCAGTATTCTGGCCTGGAGAATTCCATGGATTGTACAGTCCATGAGTTCACAAAGAGTCAGACATGACTGAGTGACTTTCACTTCACTTCACTTCAATATATCTACAGCAAAATATATGACTATACAATGTGAATTACACAAATAAATAATCAGTTTATAACAGATTTTTTAATCTAATGTCTTAAGACCCCAAACTTAGGAAAAACTGCTCAGTTTCAAAGCTGCTTGGATTTTTGAATTGCAGATAAAGGCTTATGAAATCTATTCCTATTTATAACCAAATGTATGTGCCAAGTGGGAAAAATGCCAGGTATGTTCTTATGAAAAAATAAGATAGCAAAAATATTATTATTCCCCATTATTTCATGTTGCTTTGGCAATTTTTGTAATAAAATATAGCCTGAAAAAAGTGAATAATAAATATTGAAAAGATAGATATAAAATATTATTTGCATGTATGATTATACTTAAGAAAAATAAGAGTACTTAATGAAAAACTATTAAATAATTGTAAGAAATACTACAGAAAGATTCCATGTATCCTTTGCCTATTTTCTCATTTGAAACTATAGTACATTATCGCAAACAGGGTATCCACATGGTAATAGGTAGGGTTGTTGTCGTTGTTCAGTCGTTCAGTCATGTCCAACTCTATGTGACCCCATGGACTGCAGCATGCTAGGCTTCCCTGTCCTTCACTAACTCCTGGAGCTTGCTCAAACTCATGCTCATTGAGTCAGTGATGCCATCCAATCATTTTGACCTCTATCGTCCCTTTCTCCTCCTGCCTTCAATCTTTCCCAGCATCAGGGTCTTTTCCAATGAGTTGGCTCTTTACATCAGGTAACCAGAGTACTGGAGCTTCAGCTTCAGCATCAGTCCTTCCAGTTAATATTCAGGACTGATTTCCCTTAGGATTGACTGGTTTGATCTTGCATTCCAAGGGACTCTCAAGAGTCTTCTCCAGCACCACAATTTGAAAGCATCAATTCTTTGGCATTCAGCCTTCTTTATGGTCCAACTCTCACATCCATACATGACTACTGGAAAAACCATAGCTTTGACTGTAAGTAGGATACAGAATATCTTCATCACAAGAGTCTTTCTATTGCCCTTTGCAGGCAGACCCATTTCTCTTCTGACCTCTACTCCTTCCTTAAGCCCTGGTAACTGCTATCAGTTCTCCATTTCTATAATTTACCATTTCATAAATATTGTATAAATGAATTCATATATTATATAATTATTTGAAATGAACTTTTTTCCTTAGCATAATTCTCTGGAGATTCATTCAGTTGTGTATATTCATACTTCATTCTTTTTTTTTTAAATTGCTGAGTAGTGCTACATGCTATATATACTTCAGTTTGATTAAACATGCAGCAGTTGAAGACATCTGGGTTGTTTCCAATTTATGTTATTATGAATAAGACTGCTAAAAACATTTATGTAGAAGTTTTTATGGGACAATAATTTTACTCTGATTTTGAGATAAATAGCATTAAATTTATATATCAATTTGGGGAGAACTGAGCATCATGCTACTTCAATATCCCAGTCCATGAACACAGTATGTTTCTCCTTTTATTTAGATCTTCATTCATTTCCTTCATCAGTATTTATACTTTTCAGCACAAAAGTCTTGAAAATATGTTTTTATATTTATATAACTTAAATATTTCTAAATATTGGTATTAATTTCAATGTCTATGTGTTCATTGCAATTGCATAGAAATACACTTGATTTTTTTAAATATTTTATTTTGTTTATTTATTGGACACACAGCATGTGGGATCTTAGTTCCCCAACCAGGGTTTGAACCCATGCTCCCTCCCTCCATTGGGAGCTCAGAGTCTTAACATTGAACCACCAGGGAAATCCCCACACTTAATTTTTATATGTTTATTTTGTATCCTATGGTCTTTTTGAACCCACTTCTAGTTCTAAGCTTTTTTGTTGATTCTGATTTAAGAGTCTTGACTCTCTGCATTTTCTGACACAAAGTTAGTGTGGGATTTCCCAAGCAAGATTAGTGGAGTGGGTTGCCATTTCCTTCTTCAGGAGATCTTCCCAACCCAGGGCTGGAACCCGCATCTCCCTCATTGGCAGGTGGATTGGCTATTGAGCCACTGCTGCTGCTAAGTCGCTTCAGTCCTGTCCGACTCTGTGCGACCCCATAGACGGCAGCCCACCAGGCTCCCCTGTCCCTGGGATCCTCCAGGCAAGAATACCAGAGTGGGTTGCCATTTCCTGCTCCAATGCATGAAAGTGAAAAAGTGAAGTCGCTCAGTCGTGCCCGACTCCTAGCGACCCCATGGACTGCAGCCTACCGGGCTCCTCCGTCCACGGGATTTTCCAGGCAAGAGTACTGGAGTGGGGTGCCATTGCCTTCTCCATTGAGCCACTAGGGAAGCTCAATAAAGAGAAAGGGCACCTTGTCACTGCTCAATGGGTATGGAGGTCTGAGCTCTCTACTGACACCTGGTGGCAGGGGGATGAAATTCCTGGCTCCTACCCACCATGGTGAGGACGAAAGTAGTCTCCCCTGCCTTTGACCACAGTTTTTCCTATTGCGTTTGGAATAAGTAGAGTGGTTACCATCTAAAACATTTGTGTCTTACTAAGTTGCACCCTTTCTGGGTTGTTTAGCTAGAGGGAGCACATTTTGGCTGGGGCTTTTGATGTGTGAAAAAAGGGGTAAAGTGAAAGTCCCTCAGTTCAATTCAGTTCAGTCGCTCAGTCGTATCCGAATCTGCGACCCCATGAACCGCAGCATGCCAGGCCTCCCTGTCCATCACCATCTCCCGGAGTTCACCCAGGCTCACGTCCATCGAGTCCATGATGCCATCCAGCCATCTCATCCTCTGTCGACCCCTTCTCCTCCTGCCCCCAATCCCTCCCACCATCAGAGTCTTTTCCAATGAGTCAACTCTTCGCATCAGGTGTCCAAAGTACTGGAGCTTCAGCTTTAGCATCATTCCTTCCAAAGAAATCCCAGGGTTGATCTCCTTCAGAATGGACTGGTTGGATCTCCTTGCAGTCCAAGGGACCCTCAAGAGTCTTCTCCAACACCACAGTTCAAATGCATCAATTCTTCAGCGCTCAGCCTTCTTCACAGTCCAACTCTCACATCCATACATGACCACAGGAAAAACCATAGCCTTGACTAGACGGACCTTAGT